>JAANYP010002051.1:0-195000 GCA_020465985.1 Centrapalus pauciflorus | reverse complement strand
ATGCATCACGCGGGGAATTTGATGCATTTGTGGTGGTTTTCACAAGTTTTCAGGTGCATGATGGTTTTCCATTGAACCTCCCTCTCTCTCTCTCTCTCTCTCTCTCTCTTTATATATATATATATATATATATATATATATATATATATATATATATATATATATATATATATATATATATATATATATATAAGATTTAGGTTCAAGTGTGTACCACCCATTATGCAGCGCACCAGAAGGTACCACCTTTAAAAGTAAGTTTTTGAAATTTTTTCATGAACATGTTTTAATTAACATTACACAGATCATATGTAAATTTCACGCAAATCTGAACACTCTAAGTGCAACAAAACACACATTACATAAATGCACGATCATATGTCTTCAAAATTATGTAAGTGTGTGTTCACTTCATTTTTTAGGAGCTATGATATGTGAATGTATGTGAAATTTACATATGATCTTCATAATGTTAATTAAAACATGTTTATGAAAAAAAATTTAAAAAGTTTTTTAAATGTGGTACCTTCTGGTGTGCTGCATAATGGGTGGTACTCTCTCGAACCATATATATATATATATATATATATATATATATATATATATATATATATATTCGGGTTCGAAAAAGTACATATCGAAATCAAGTGCACCTGAAGGTACCAACCTTAAAAAACTTTTTTTTTAATTTTTTTTCATAACCATGTTTAAATTAATATTAATACACATAATATATGAATTTCACATACATTCACACTTTCTGCATATTTAAAAATTATGTGAATGGTCAATGCATATTTATGTGAATGGTTATCCAAGTGAATGATCATTCACACAATTCAAATGATCTTTTTTTATCATTCACTAGATTTATGATGTTGAAATCTTTTGAAAAAAAGTTTTATAATGTTGACTTATACGTACATGTCTATTCAAAAAATATATATGTGAATATATGATCATTCACATTAGGGTACGCTGGAAACCCATAGGTACGCTGATGAACCCGATTCTATATACACACACAGACACACACACACACATAGAATATGGTTCGAGAGAGCACCACTCATTATGTAGCGCATCAGAATGTACCACCATTACAAATGTTAATTACATGTTTTTTATACAGCCTTGACCAATGAGATTAAAGAACATGCATGTTCTTCCATTCTGATAACTTTTTAGCTAAATTAATTGGTTTTCGTCTACACATACGAATACGATTTGGTGACATTACATTGCATAATTAATTTTGAAAAATACGTAATTGCGTTAACAAGAAAAGACACATATATAGACACATGTATAAAAATGCATTTTTTATATGACCTTTTGTTTTTGGACGAGAAAAAGAAAGCTTCATTATTTTAACATGCAGATGCTAATTAAATTATTACCAACTAAAATGACTATAAATATATCTATCATGCACCCTAGAAATTAACTACAAGTGTAGTTGCAAATTCTTTGTCATTTTTCTTGCATATTTAATCACTATAATTCATAAGCAAGTTATGATACATGTATTAAATTTTCCTGATTTTAGTAAACTTTTATTTATTTCACTTAAATCATTATTTCTATTTGAAGTTGTCATGTTCAATTTTAATGAGATTCAACAATTTTAATTTATTTAATGAGATTATAAGTAGAAAAAGCTATATGTTCGAAAGTCCTTGTAGTTTTTGCATAACTAAATGGTCACTTAATTGGGTTAAACTTTAAAATTATAATTCAGTTATATAATAAAGATAACCAAAGTAAATTAACAAATAAAAAGTATGCTGTTATTTAATAAAATCATAAACAAATTAATAATTATACCATGCATGTGGGGGAATTAGCCAACATAATAGTGCAAGTCAACTAAAAATATGCTATTGGTTTTTGTGATACAATTTTTTTTTTTAATATGACAAAATATAATTAGTACCATGACCATGAAGATAGATCTAGAGATCAACCACATAAAAGTATTACAAAGTATGAACATATAATATGAACAATATCTTTATCATCGATTATCCATTTAACCCATTTCAAGTCGTTTTGTTGGATTGTTTGAAAATTCAAAAGAGGGATGCATGCATGATGATAACTATATTGGAGGAAATATACATACATATATATAAAAAAGCAAAGAATTAAGTATCATTTTGACCATTTAACTTTTAAATTTGTCTTATTTAGCCACTAAACTATTTTTTGTTCTGAGTTAGCCACTAAAAAGTTTAGTGTTCTATTTTGGAGAAAATGAATAAAAGTAATGGCTAAATCGGTTCAAAATATGATAGTTTTAGTGGCTAAATCTAGACATTTTCAATGTTTAGATCGGTAAAAAAAAATTTTAGTGGCTAAATATATATACAAAAAATAGTTCAGTGGCTAAATTGAGACAAAAAATAGTTTATGGTTAAATAAAAAAAATCTAAAAGTTGGATGGTAAAAATGACAATCAACCAAAAAGCAAACTAATACTTCGGAAAAAAAGTTTGAAGAAGAAACCCCACTACAAGAAAACACATTTTTGCGACGACCATCATTTGCGACGACCATACATATATATAGAGATCAACCACATGTCGTCCCAATGTGACCTAAAAAAACACATTTTTGCGACGACCATCATTTGCGACGACCATACATATATATAGAGATCAACCACATGTCGTCCCAATGTGACCTAAAAAAAAGCGGGGGATTTTCCCCCCTCAGACTTGTACCCTAAATGAACCCATATTTATTTCTGCATTTTGTCTTCTTCGTCGCACAGCAAGCCGCCCCCAGCCCCACCTCCCCCTTTCTCGATCGATCGGTAACAGCTTCTTCCCCCTCCCTCATCTCTTGATCGGTAAAAGAACGGCAACAGTCGTCGCAAATGCTCATTTTCAAAAAAAAATATTTTAGAAGTAATTACACTTCTTTTGCGATGACAGTCGTCGCGAAAAGTAATTTAAAAAAAATATAAAATCAGATATATGTCGTCGCAAAATTGGCGACGACAAAAATGTCGTCGCAATAAACTCTTTTGAGACAACCTTTATGTGACCAACCTCTTTCGCGACGACTGTCGTCGCAATAGGTCTTTCACGACGACTTTGGGGGTTTTCGCTGACTTTTGTAACAAGTATTTTGTTGCAGTGCCCAAACCAAACGTACATACAACTGCATGATGACCACTTAACTAAAATTAAAGAGACATTGGATCAAATATCCAATTATGGAAATTCCAACTTCTATACAACTATGATTTAAGAGCTTATTATTTTAATGAATTTTTGGAAGAGAAAATCATCTAAATGCAACTAATGTATCATCAAAATCAGTTAACTATTTCCCTGAGCATTCTAATTAATTAGTTAAGGCATACAAACTGTAAATACATAAGTTTGTTGTTTTTTATTATTTCATATTGGGTCATGGATTCCCATATATATATATATATATATATATATATATATATATATATATATATATATATATATATATATATATATATATATATATATATATATATATATATATATATATATATAGATTTAGGTTCAAGTGAGTACCACCTCTAATGCAGCGCACCAGAAGGTACCACCCTTAAAAGTAATTTTTTTGAAATTTTTTTTCATGAACATGTTCTAATTAACATTACACAGATCATATGTGAATTTCACGCAAATCCGAACACTCTAAGTGCATGAAAACACACATCACATAAATGCATGTTCACATGTCTTCAAAATTATGTAAGTGTGTGTTCACATCATTTTTTAGGAGCTAGGAGATGTGAATGTATGTGAAATTTACATACGATCTTCATAATGTTAATTAAAACATGTTTATGAAAAAAAAAAATTAAAAAGTTTTTTTAAAGGTGGTACCTTCTGGTGCGCTGCATTTGGGTGGTACTCTCTCGAACCATATTCTATTATATATATATATATATATATATATATATATATATATATATATATATATATATATATATATATATATATATATATAATAGTTAGATGCTCTAATTAAATTAACACACACATATCATAATAATGCATGTGTCAATCATTTTGGAAGCTAAAAAAATTACTTAATTAGACATAATGATCATATTAATCATTTAAAGTAAGTACAATGATGAGAGAAACAATAAATTAAACCAAACATATATGTCAAAGTTAACACTACTTACACAAAATAGTGCTAGCATCCATATTTATAATTATTATGAAATAAAAAACATATACTATTAATTTATTTAGAGAATTTGTAATGTTCCATGCATTAATATATATAGTTGACAATTTTTTAGGCAGTACAATTGATTTGTTTAATAGTACGTTATATAAAAATTATATTATTAGTCGTAGTATTATTTTATTTTAATTATAACATATCATTTCAATATTATAGGCTTATGAAAAGTAATATATATATAATTAATATTAATTTGTGTGGGCGTGGAATTATTGGGGGTTAGCGAAGTTTAGTGGCCAGGGGAATGGGATTCTTTATCGTAACAGGCTAACAGCTTGTAAAGTCACCAATTAATTAGGTAAAGCTAGCAATGACCACGCTTTATTAATTTAAGTAAGTAAACCATATAATGTTTCTTATTTCTTATATCTATAAGACAACATTATAATATTTTTATCAAAGAAAGCAACATTATAGATCTTATGAATGGTAAAAAAAAAAAACATGTGAATGGTGTGAATGAACGTGAATGATCATTCACTTGGTTGACCATTCACATAATTTTAAAGGACAGAGAAACTATGAATGTATGTAAAATTTATATACCATGTGCATAATGTTAATTTAAACATAGTTGTGAAAAAATTTAAATTTTTTTTTAAAATTGATATCTTCAGGTGCACCAGCTTTCGAAAGCTACTTTTTTGAAGCCTTATTTACAAATATGTAAGGTAAATGTAAATATTGGTTATCACGTGATTTTTAACCATCTTTAATTTACAAAAAGCCTCGTTTACCTTTCATTCGTACAATGAATAAATGTTTCTGGAAAATTTAAAGATAAGATGGTTTTATCAATCATGCATGGATGGGTGGTATAACTCGTTGAATCTTGTCTGGATTGGGCAAATGGATTCAAATAGTCGGATTGTCTTGTTTGGTATATCATATATGGAATTCTTGTTTTCGTTCAATCATGGTGAGGATTTTTATTTTTAGAAAGTCTTGGATCCTATATATATAGGAGGAAAAGCCATGTAATTTGAAAATACAAAGACACGTAAGTACTCTTCAAATTAAGATTTTTCTGTCCATCACCCACCCCTTCACCCTTCAAAATGCATCGATGTCTTAATTTTGCTCACTTCAAAACCACTGATTTCTCAATCATTGCTCAACATTATTTTCTCTACTACTCATTACAACAGCCTCGCTTTAACTATATATAATGTGTATACACACATATATATATATATACATGTATGTATATATATATATATACATTGGTTCACGGTAACACCACATCTATTGGTAGAACTGAACCAAACTATTTTTTTCAAATTTTTTTCATATATTTGTATAAATTAACATTAAATGTCCATTTTACATCCAACCACCGGTGATTTACATTCACATGTCATTTTAAATACCTTACAAAACTTGAAACAATATTAATGCCTTTTTAAATAGTTTTATAATTTTTATTTAAACATGAAAATAGAAAAAAAAATTGGAAAAAGTTTTAGGAGAAAAATTAATTTTGGTTAGAATATATATGTTATGTGCGTATGTGTGTATATAAGTTAGAAAATGTACACACTTAAAAGCACATATAAATATGAGAATATAAAAACAAATGTGTTGTGATAAATTATTTATGTATCTTTACATTTAAAATGTGAGCAAATTTGTTAAAAATTCACATTTAAAAGTGTGACAAATTGTCTTTATTTTATATTTGGAAGAATGAATATTTTTACTAGGTTTAAATGTTTATGCTTTTTAAGTGTGGACTTTTTAATTTAGATCTGCAAATTACAATTTTTACACATTTAAACCGGTAAAGAATTTTTTTTAATAAATATACATTTATAACTGTGAACTTTTAAAATTCTTTAATATTGATAAACTTGGATTTATTTGACACACTTATCAGTGTGATTAATAATAAATTATTTTTACGTGTTTTCATCTCCCGCGAACATTTGAATTTTTTTTTAGTGATTTAAAATAGTTTATTTTAAAATATATTTAAATAAATAACGGAAGTATAATGATGTTTAAACTTTTTGTAACATTTGTCCAAATTTAATTATCAAACAAAAGCAAAAAAATGTTTAATTATTAAAATGAATCATTGATAATGGTGTAATGGTGTTTTATGATACTTGATCAAAGTTTAACTAGCAAATTGAAATAAAAAATATTTCACTATCAAATTGGATTAACCATGCAAGTGTAATGATGTTTTGTCATATTTTCCCTTTAATATTTTAAAAGACTCCTTATAATGATGTTATGTTATATGAGTTTGAAATCCAATCCCCCGTTTGAGCTTTAATAGATACTTGGAATATAACACCATGAATTATTTTAATCAGTTCATGAGCATTGCATCATTTCTCTCTTAGTTGTATCATCTTCTTTTTTGAACGGCAAACTATCTTACTCCTACTCTTAAACTACTACTTTATCCCAAGACTTGCTTTTACCACCTAAATTTCAACTTGCCTCCGACGAGAGTCGAACCCGTGACCCCTCACTTACATAACACCTTGATTCATCTGACCGATCGACCATCTTGATTGTTATCGTTCATTGAGTTGTTTGGTATGTTTAATTACATATATACGTTTCATTTGTTGTACAACTAAGTCGTTAAAAACAATTGAAGTAAAGAAATAAAATACAAACTTATTTAAAAAAAAAAAAAACTATATATAGTAACAGTAAAGGTGACTTTCAACCAAATGGTAGGTTGAGGAAATCATTTAGGATCTCCGAAAAGCCACCATCTTACATGTTCAATCCTACAACTCAAATACATAATCAAATGGAAGTACAGTCGACTTGGAGATGATTGATAATTCAACTCGATATTAAGTTTATTCAAACCTTTTGTTTCAAAGTATATTTCATAATATAGTTTTTAAAAACTACAACATAGTTAATAAACTAGTTTTATATATATAGAATATAGTTCGATAGATTATAACTTAACTTATTATACAACACACTAGAATATACCATCTTTAATAAATTCGTTTTAAATGTTTTTTATAAACATATTTTAATTAATATTATAAATATGATATTTAAATTTCACATACATCCACATCACCCAACTCGTTAAAAATGATGTAAACGTACACTTACATACATTTACATATATGTGAACGTACATTTATATGATACATGATTTCATACACTTAAAATATGTGAATGTGCGTAAAATTTATGTATCATCTTTGTAATATTAATTAAAACATGTTTATGAAAAATTTTTAAAAAATAATTATTTTTAAAAATGTTATCTTCTGTTACGCTACATAATAAGTGATACTTAATTGAACTTATATAACCTATATTACACACACACACACACACACATAGATTTTGGATCAAATGAGAAGCTAAATATATCCTGAGAAGTGTGAGAAAGCACTGTTATTTAATTTTTAATATATTGATTCGTCATTTTTTAGATATATAAACCATGAATCATAAAATTCCGAATAAAATAAATCAACAATTCATTATTTTTTACATTGCTTCATTATTTTTTGAATTTAATAAAGAATGAATCATGAATTTAAAAATAAGTGAATCAACATACAAATTACAATATAGCATGTCGAGATCATTCATTGTCGAAGTAACAATTTATATCGTATATTCAACGTCAAAGTTACGATATATCGTATATGCAACGCTGCATATACATTCAATATTAAAATAATCAAAATTAATAATCAAACTTTTACCCACACGACCATTCAGTATATCATATCGAGATCATTTAATGTCGAAATAACAGTTTATATCTTATATTCAACGTCGAAATTAATGTTAATTGCATATTTACCATCATATCCCTAGTGTTATATTATAATCATGTGGTGTAGATTGGTTCTATAGTTCTGCATTAAATTAAAGTTCTACAATGATCTCATCACACACACATGCACACATAGTAGGTTAGATACACATGCATTACATGAGTTAAATTTAAAAAATTATTAAAAAGAAAATACTTCAAAAGATATGTAATATAACTAGAAAAATTAGAGTTTACTAGATTAGTTAGATTTAATTAGATTATAATACATTGGATTGGATTTGATTGATTTATATTAAAATTATATTAGAATAAAGTGATGACGTGTCAAATGGTACTACCATTGAATGTCAAAATTAATGTGGCGATAACACTTGGGTTATTTAGTTATTCTTTTAATATTACACGCACACACACACACACATAGAATCAAGTTAATCAACAAATCCATGTCATTCCAGCGTATCCTGTTATGAATGATTATTAACATATTATTTTTCTGCATAGACATGTATAAGATAAAATTATAGTCTTTTTATCAAAGTAAACAACATCAAAAATTCAAAAATAAATTTTGTGAATTGTAAACAATGATGTGTGAATGAGCATTCGCTTGAATGACTATTCACATAAATGTGTATTAACATTCATATAATTTTTAAAAACACAGAAAATATAAATGTATTCATATATCATAAAAATAATTATGAAATGATACTTTCGAGTGTACTTGATTTAATATTTTAGGGCAAATTACCTAGAAAGGTAATATAAAATTCAAAAATTGCCAATAAAGGTAATGTAAAATTTTTTAGGCCAAGAAAGATAACATAAAATTTAAATTTGACAAAAAAGCGTATTGATGACAAATTAAGAAGGTAAATTTTTAATTTTATGCTCCCTTTTTTGGTAAGCGAATAAAATTTCATTATCTTTCTTGACCTAAAATTTGAATTTCATGTTCTTTCTCGGCCAAAATAGAATTTTATATTACCTTTCTTGGCAAAAACTTTTTTACAGTACCTTTATTGTCAAATTTTGTATTTTATATTACCTTTCTTGGTAATTTTCCCAATATTTTAAGATGCAGATAGATCAAAAATTAGTTTAATACCCAGGCTTAAGTACGTGGGTGTGAATTATATTTATAATTGAATTGAGGGGCTTTTATGTAATCATCAGAAACTCCATTGTGTGATTGGAGAAATCCCAAAGGTTTGACTGCTAGTAAAAGTAAAACAGTTGATTTTGATGATTTGTGAAAGAAGGTAAGTGCAGGGAGTTGGTCACGTGTGTTCACGTGCGAATTGGGTCAAACATGGATTGAAAGTGCGTGTAGCGTAAAGTGACAACGTATGGCTGTCGGCCACGAGGCTTTATCTTCTCCCTCTGTGCTTTGGGAATTGGTTCTTCGAGCCCTTAAACCCATGATTTTTCTTTTTACATTACTGAAATAAAATTCAAAACCACTAACTTAGATAAGGGGCCACCGGCCATCATCAAAGATGTGAGAGATTTTTCCTTGGTTGAGATCTCGGGTTCGAGTCTCACCAAAGGCGTTTCTCCTTAGGTGGAGGTGTAGGGTTTGGTCCTCACTCTCAAGGTGTCTAACAATGGTGCTAACAACTAACCACTAATATCTGCTGTTCAAAAAAATAATAATAATAAAATTCAAAATTCCGTAAATCTTTACGCGAAACTAGTTATTTTCCAATTAAAAAAACAAAAGTTTCTACAAAATGAAAACTTTTTGAAAGACGAAGTTTCATTTTCAATGAAAATTAAATAGATAATTATAAAGTAAGAAAAAATATGATAGATTATAGAAAAATAACAATAAAAAAAAGTTTTAAAATAAATATCGGATTGGTGATAAAATAAGTTTTCATTTTTTTGAAAACTTAATAAAAATTTGAAAATTTCAGTAATTAAACACATCTCTACCTACTATCATTATGTTTTTAAAATTATTTAAAAAAAACATTATATATAATAAAACTTTATAATATATGATATTTATATAAAATTACTATTCCATTCTTATGAATATTTTTATCTGTATATATTATCCTCTTCAAACAAACATAACTTTTGTATATAATAATTATTTATTGTATATAAATCACATCTCATTTTTAATTCATAATCTTTAATTTTTAGAATTACAGAAATGATCTTTATGGTTTTTGTAATGTTACAAAAACAGTCTCTTTAGTTCCAAAGTTGCAGTGGTATTATGGTAGTCACTCAAAGTCTCAAACCACTATTACTTGTAGAAATTTTCCTTACGTTTCTAAACTTTTTAAAAATTACGATATTAACATTTTCTCAATTACAAGTTTGCTCCCTCCACTATTTAATTTTAATTTCAGTTTTGATACTTTTCATAAATTTTTATTTTTGGTTCTAAATTTAAAATATCAATTTAATAAATTATGACTTGATTCATTATTAAATATAGTATTATTATTATATATACCAGTTATTTTTTAAAATAAATTTATTTGTATTTATTAAAAACTATTTTTATTTATATAACTAGTTTATTTAATTTATGTCTCTTTTATGTATTCAATTTATTTATTAAATATTTATGTTTTTTATATTTTATTGGTTAAACTATTTGTATATTTTATCATTTAACTATTTCATTACGTTAATAAATTTTGAGTTTTTTATGATTATTAAAAAGTATATAAATTTAAGTTTCTGTTCGTTTAAATTTATATATTTTGTTAGTCTAATATATTTTGATTTTATGTTACTAATTTATTTGTGTTTAAATATTTTATTGCGCTAATACGTTTTGATTTAAATTTTTTATTTTATTTGTTTTGATCTAAATATTTTGTTATGCCAGTACATTTTGATTTAAAATTAGCATTTCATTCGTTTTGATTTTACAATTTTGCTATGGTAATACTCAAGTGAAATGAACAAAATATTTAAGTGAAAACGAATAAAACATATTGATTTACAAAATTATAAATCAAAACGATAAAAATACTACCTTTAAATCAAAACGTATTGGCATAACAAATATTTAAAATAAACCAAATAAAATACTAAATTTAAATCAAAACGTATTAAGGTAACAAAATATTTAAATCAAAAGTAATAAAGTATTAATTTAGATCAAATAGTATGATCCAAACAAAATATATAATTCAAAACGAACCAAAACCTAAATTTATATATTTTTTCATAAAACTCATAATTAGATCAAAATATATCGAGGTAATGAAATAGTTAAGTGAAAAGTATAAATAATAAAAATATACAAATAGGTTAACAAATAAAATATAAAATAAACAAATTTTTAATAAATAAATTGAATACATAACAGAGGCGTAAATTAACTAAAAAGTAAAAAACATTTTCGTTCTTTTGGTTTGATGGTTTACTCGGATTCAGTCCCTCAACCTTAATAAGGTCAAATTTCATCCCTATTTTGCTAATTTTGTCCACTTTTAGTCCCTCTTCCGTTAAACTTAACGACACAACCGTTAAATTTGTAAAAATAACATTTTTACCTTTTTCACTGTGACGCTTTTAGTCCATATGGTTTTATTATTTACCAATTTATAGTCCAATATTTATTTTATTTTATTTTATACTTATAATTATATTATTTATAGATATACTTAATTTATTATAAACACACTTATTTTATTTATAAATATACTTATGTTTTAATATTTTATTTTCATTTACCATTGTTCGATATTTATTTAAAATTTAACTTTTATTTTAATTAAAATTTTATATCTTCTTTACTAATTTATTTAAAGTTCATATTCCTTATTAATTTTAATTTTTATAATATTATTGTTGGCATTTATATATGTAATTTTTGTTAGTTGTGTTTATGTAAATATAATATCGTCGATATTTTTACTCTCCAATGTCACTATTTCTTCAAGTATTTTCCAACCTAATCAATTAGCGACATATAATTATATACATATGTGAATATGTCTTGGATATATATATATGGGTGCGTTCAATGGAAAACCACTATGCATCTGAAAACCATGGAAACCTACGCATACCGTCCGATTTGGTGCATTTAATGAAAAACGCGGTGGCATGATCGTAAATAAAGTGATGCATCACGCGGGGAATTTGATGCATTTTTGGTGGTGCAGTGCGGTTTTCACAAGTTTTCAGGTGCATGATGGTTTTCCATTTGTGTGTGTGTGTGATGCATTTGTGGTGGTGCGGGATGTATATATAGACACACACACATGTTTGTGTGTGTGTGTGTGTGTATGCATGTGAATTCTAAAAGTGAGTATAGTCTGAATGTTTATCTGAATATATTGTTTCGGTTTAAGTATTTTGATTTTTTTTTTAAATTATAAAACCAAATAGACTTTTTCCATTTCGGTTTCGTTTGTGGTTTTTCGATTTTGTTTTTTTGGTTTTGGTCTGATTTTTTTGCACATCCTAAAATGATTTTTTATTTATTATTATATTATTTATATATATATTCAAAGCTATATATATGGATCTCAAAAACCCAAACTTACAAAGCCATACAAAAGATTCAAAGCTATAAGGATTAAGGTTAAAAAGACCTTCGACCGTAAATCATAGTATGATATTTTTAAACGTATCAAAACCTTTTATCTCATTAACATTAATTCGTTTTCCCGTTTCTTTATGAGAATCCTAACTGAAAAATATTTTATCTTGAAAAAGGGTTCGGACATGATTAAAAAAGTAAAAGCCATGATAAAACTCAACAAGGAAAAAAAGACCCTATTTTGACAACAATGTGAATGTGGAGTGAATATAAATAAAACTTTATTATATCATGACTTAAAATATAAGATTGTAGACACATAGATTTTTTGGGTTAAAAAAAATAACAATATAAATCAATGTTTTTTTTTATTTTGTTAAATTTAAAGAATCATATAATTTTATTTATTTTGCTTACTAAGAAACCTGGGTTTCAAAAGGGGAAAAAGAATTGAAGCAATAGAATTGGAAAACAAAATCTAGTTATTTTCCCTTTTAAGAAATGAAGGAGTACGTACATTTCACTTTTGTTTGGGAGTTGTTTGCTTAACCTGGAAAAAACGAGGGTCAATGTCCCCTTCAGTGGAAGAATTGGATAACCATGCCATACCCCTCCTATCTATTCTGTCTGTCATACAAGACACGCACACATCCACACACAAAAAAAAAACTCTACATTTCCATGAGAACTTGAGAACTATTCTAAAATTTGTGTAATACTGTGTTTAATATAAAAATTTATGTATTTGATGCTAAAATTTATACGTTTGATAAACTTATACATTTGATGTAAACATTTACGCATCACATGATAAATTTGTCCACTTTATGTATGAATTTGTGCATTTGACAAAATTTGTGTCTTTAATGTTCAAATTTATGCATTTAGTGTATAATTTTATGAATTTAAATTTTAAAGGTAATTTTAATGTTTGATTAATATTTATTAATGTTAAAAACCAATAATGGTATTAAGTTACAAATTTAATTTTTAAATTTGTGCATTTGATGTATAAATTAATGTATTTTAAAGGGTTCTTACGGAATTGAATGAAACCAAACACTATACACACACAAATACCCTTTAGTAAAAAAAATATACATATGGCTCCAACTAGATAGCTAGCTTAATATAAATTATTATTCAAAAACCAAGACACAAGTTAAAGAAAAGAATAATATATCACCCTTGTCTTGATCAAATCTAATTTTAAAAACTTGAAATTCTAACTTCCACGCTTTAATTAGAAAATGTTTTCGATAGATTCTCTTTATAATTTATATGAACAATCTTACGTTAACTTTGGCATTAATATGTTCCATAGTTTTAATTTTTTTAATATTAGACAATTACAATTTGCGTTTTATTTCTAATTTCAGTTAATTGATGCCTATAAAAACACTTATACATGGAGAATAGTTTGTGTTAGAAAAAAAATGACGTCAAATAGTTAACATTAGAATTATACGTGTTATTTCTGCGTTTCATCAGACAAGAAAAATACAATTTGATTATAAAGTAATTTTAAAATATAAGATAAATACAAGTCATATTTTTAACTAAATCTAAATTATATTATCTATATATCTAATTAAAAAACTAATTTTATTAAAATATTATTTTATCTAGACTTGTCTATATATACAATTAATAAAACTACTTTATATATTTATAAATATAATAAAAATATCATTAAAATATATACACATTATACAAAAATAATGTCATATATAAATTATAAAAATCATAAAAAAGTAGTTGGTATTCATATTTTTTTATAAGCTAGAAAAATAATAGTTATGACAAATATTAATAGTGTACACAAATACATAATTAATAGTTGTATGTTTCGTTTTTAATTGATATACCTTTAGATTTTAATAAAAATGATTTCTTAAGTAGATATATGATAAGATAATTTGGATTTGATATGATTTATATTGGATTATGATATTAGGTTTAGATTAGATATTTTATCTAATTTAAACTTTATAAATGATGAATTGTTTTTATATATTATTTTATTTAAAAAATATAAATTATATATATACATTACTGGTTTATAGTAGTGACACGTGGGATTCTAGTATTCTCATTTTTAAATTATAGATTTACAAATATAAGAAAAATAGTAGTTATGTGAAATGACAATACTATTATTATTTGAAACGACGTTTTTATATTTTAAATTTGAGTTTATATACATTTTATGTGAATTTTGAGAAAATAGATCCACATAATTATATATGGGTTGATAAACTACCAAATACTAACAAACGAGTGAATAAATATAACACATTACGATTCTTAGATGTTTTCAAAAACTCATTATCACTGAAATTGAAAAATAACTAGTTTTCGTTAACTAAAAAATTACTAAAATATGATGGTTTTTTAAAAACTTAAAACTCTCAAAACTTTAGCTAACAAATAAACTACCTTATGGATCTTGTTTAAATCTACGGAATATATATCCTAATTTATTCCATGGAAGTTAATAATATTAGAATTTAAGTTTTGGCTTTTACATAAGGGAGGTGATTTGTACACAAAAATTTATTTAAAAATGAAAAATTTATCCTTACTTTTAGAGGTTGAAGACAAACATAATAAATATATCAACAATGAAAAAATAGACATTTTAGTTAAAATAATTGTATCGACAACAATGGTTATTTCTTCTTGCACCATATCTACTTTCTCAAACACCACCTCTATACCTTTGACCTATAAATTTTCATCTTATGAGTGGACAAAGAGATTTTGAATAAATAAACCATAATGATTAGTTATAAAAAAGAGATATTTTAGTCCAATTATATGGATATAGGTGTGGTGCATTAAGTAGCACCCGACAACAATATATCGTATATAAATAATCTATTTTTGGTTAATTACTTAACCTAGTTACCTACTACCTAGACATGACACCATTTAGTACCTTCGATTGTATCAAATCAATTGGCAAATACACACAATTTAGCACACGAATCCTTGAAAATCTTTGCATAGAATTAAGTGCCTTATAAAATAAAGAGAAACATCTATCCCAATAAGGTTTGAAGAGGTTCTATCAAGTTAAATATCTATCCAAATGAGGTTTGGATAGCAGTACTAGCACCAATCATAAATAAATATCTTTATAGACGTTCAATCAATATTTTTATAATGTATTTGAAAAAAAAATCTTAAAAATTGGTACATTAACCAAATTATTTTTCAAAAAAATTTCAAAATTATTTAAAAATTTGATGTCTAAGTCTTTAGCCTATTTACTTAAAAGGATTGAATTGTTACATGCTCTTTTTAAAATTTTAACCAGCCCTCTAAAGCTCTAAGAGGGTGTTTAATAACAACTTATTGAGAAAAAAATCGGTCAGTCATCAAAATTAAGTAATGTTCAATAAATACTTATTCTAATCAGCAAACAAATTCGGTCAAACTTTTCCATCAGCCCCTTCACACCTATGTATTCCCCAGTCAGCCTTCACATATTCTCAAAACTATCCTTTTTTTTTTCCATTAACAGACGAGCCATGTTTTTCAAATATTCAACATTGGAGTTTGTAAAATAGGAGTTTGTAATCTTATTTTCCCTTCACCCATGTATTCCCTTTAGAGACTTTTTTTTAATTGGGTAGAAAATCAAATGACTTTGTAAATAGGTGTGATCGTGTGAATTTATGTTATTGTATGTTCGATAACCTATAAAAAAAATACTAATTAAGGAAAATTGGTAATCTTATTTTAATCAAACTACAATACAACATATAAAACAATATTTATCTTTATCAAGACAGTCAACTTAATCTATACAGGTTACTTAATATAGACATAACTTTATAAAAAATCAAACAAACAACCCTAAGTCTATCTTTATCACCCTTTCTCTCTTTACAAGTTACATGACCTCCAAGATACCACCTCAGCACCTCCCTAACACCAACACCAGATCGATAGGGTTCCACCTCAACAACACTACCCGTCATGCACACTCTCTTTACCCGATTTTCTCTCTCTCCAAGCAACCCACCATTGGGTTTAAGTTCTTATATAAAGGTAATAAAAATATTTTAATTGGACATCTCTTTCTTTTTATTTATTATATTATATATATATCAAAAATATCCACGTAATACGCGGCGTTACAATAAATATGTTTTTTGTTCACACCTTTTTTACACGCTTTTTAAAAGTGCGTAAAAATTTAGTAAATTTTCTACACTTATAAACGTGTTTAAGATTGTTACACTAATTTGCGTGAAAATATATAATAAATAATCTTAATTATCACATTTAAATTTATAAGGAAGAAAAAGTTCACATGTATAAGTGTGGACAAATTTTAATATTTTAACACTTAAAAGCGCAGAGATCAATTTGTCACGCTCAGTTTTCCCACGCTTCCTCTTATGCGGACAAATTAGGTGTGACAAATTGATTTTCATACTTTTAAGCGTGGACAAATTATTATTTTGTCCACATTTATAAGTACAGACTTTTTTAAATACAAATTTGAGTATAAAATCTAATTGTCCACATTTATAATTGTAACTAATTTTTACATCATTATAAGTGTGAATAAAAATAAAATTTTTTACGCACTTGCTAAAAGTGTGTAAAAATGATGTGTACAATTGACATTTTTGTTGTAGTGCGGGTAATAAACTAGTTAATATATTAAAATTTTAAAATGCACTTCAAATTTTATTAATGAAAATTGAAACTAAGCTTTTAGCCCGTTATTGTAGCAAAAAAAGAAAATATGATCTCAATCATTGAATAAATCTCGATTACGATGTTTACCATAAAGACCTAATTAAAATAAAACACATTATCAAATTTTAAATTCAAACTCGTTAAACTGAATTTCAAGGTTTAAGCCAAATAAAACCAATTTCAACTAAAAAGACATCGAAGAAAGTATAATTTTGACCACTAAAAGTAAAGAAACTAGAATACAATAATTTATATGATTTACGAGTCTTTATATAATCATTTGATAATATTTATTGTGTAATGTGTTCATATATGCTTCAAATGTGAATTGTGGTTTAGTTTAGTTTTAAAAACCACTAATGAATATGTAAATCGATTAAAAAACTAAACTGAAAACAAATTCAAATGGTTACTTCAAAAATTAGAATTTAAAAGCTAAACCGAACTATATAAGATACAATTATATATCTTTAACTGATGTGTTAATTGTTATAGCTAGTTTATTATTTTTTTTAAAGAATAACTTCATAGTTAATTTCACAGGTTGTTGAAGAATAAAATGAGTCACTAACTTATTGATCATCATCTATTTTTGAAAAGAATGCGTTAAATGGTGTAGTTAATAACATATATGAATTTAAAGAATTTTGAAAATATATAAACATGAAGAAAACATTCTAAAGATTTATGATAGTTATTAAATACATATACATTATGGATACCTTTTGGTTTGAATCCTGAATTTGCCACTGACCACCATGGAAGATAAACTCTCGAGTTTGTGTATAAAGATATATCGATTCATAGATTGAAGATTGATCTGATTTGTTTAGAAGATAGACATGATTTCTTGTTGCCTCACGATTTGATAGTTGATTTCGTGTATCTGATTGTTCGGAGTCTTGATTGATCGAGTTTCGGTGGGCTTCTAGTGGTTACGATGATGACATATAAAGCGAAATAGATCATCACAAACTGAAAACATCAAAAAGATATTTTCAAAGTATAGGTATATATTGAATACTGAAAATCAAAAACTAAGAATTGAAAGCATCAAAGGGATGAACAATATATATTAGGGATGAACAAAATGCCGGTTTTACCCGGACTGGAACTGAACTGAACCCGACCGGACCGTTTATTTTCAGACCGGTTCTCGGATTCTATAATTCTTACAATTTGGTTTTCGGTTTTTATAATTCTTAGTTTCTTACAATTCGATTTTCGGTTCCTTCGGGTTTGGTTCGGTCAGGTCCAGTCCGATATTCTTTTTCTTTGCAAAAGTCAGGGAAAAACCGAAACCGGACTAGACCGTTTCATATTCGGGCAAGTTCTTAGTTCTTGACTTTGCACATTTTCGGTTTTCAGGTAATTCGGTTCGGTTCGGTCCAGTCCCAGAACCGAGTTCATCCTTGGTAAATATGACTCAACCCGTGAGTATAAATATAGGTTTACTAAACACAACATGTGAAATTTAGGGTCATTTTTTCAAAATACCAAAACATAAACACTCAAGTAGTCAAAATTACTTTTGGTGGTGGTGCTGCTTGAAAACCAATCTTTAGGATAGACATGTCATTTGCGATGATACAAAATTATATATACATACATTTATCATATCATATGCACCAATTGCATTCTGCCATTTATTTTTTTTCTTTCTAATTTTAAATTTAAAATTTTCTAACATATCATTATCTTAGTGTTATCTTTTATTTAGCCACTTTTACTTTAATAAATTTTTGTTTATTCTTTTTTTTTTTAAAATTTATTATTACAACATTTTCTTACACACTTATAATTATGATTTTAATTATACTTACATTTGGAGTTGTCTTTTATGTTTAATTGTATGAAAAAGACTTTGTTATTTAAATGCACAATACAAAATTCTAATGAATTTATTTTATAATTAAAATATAACTATTTGATATTTAGATTTTTTTATTAAATATGTTAATGTATAACGTTGAATATTACTATTATAACGTTGACAACCCCTGATCAATGTATTAGAGACATTACCCTTATAAATTTGTTTGATTAAATTGACGATTAAACCTAATCAATGTCAAATTCTCAAAATATGGTTATGAATATTTAATTAAATAATTTTGGTTCCGATCCAATTTAATAAAACATTGTTTGTAATTTTAGTATTGCAAAATCTAGAAAACCAATGATAAAAACCAACTAACAGTATCATTTGTCTTGCTTCTTGAATCTATATCTGCTTTCCAATTTCACTTTTTGATTCTGGTTCAGTTGTGTTTCGTTATTTAAAATATTTGAAAAGTATTTTCATTCATTTGTTTTTATATTTATTTTTGTAATTAATATTTTAGACCCCGCAGCAAAGCGCGGGTGCAATAACTCGTTATATAAAATATAGTAACTATATTAATAAATAAAATGTCTTAGAAACCAAAGTAATATGAGTGAGAGTGTATATGAGTATGTTTAAATATAAAGTAGACGATATTTATTTAACTATACATTCTAGTAAAAAAAAATACCTTGAATTCTTCCTTGTTAGTTTAGGTACTCAACTAAAGGTCATTTAGATCAAGTGGCTACCACCAAAGGTGGGAGGGGTTTCTCTTGGTTGAGGTGTGGGGTTTGGTCCTCACACTCGAGATGTCTAACAATGGTGCTAATAACTAACCACTAACATCTGTTGTTCAAAAAAAAAAAACTAAAGGTCATTTGTTTCACAAAATATTTCAAAAAGAATAGATTATGTCAAAAATTTGAATAAAAGAATGAGATCTATATTTTGTTAGTTGACCTGAAATGGAATAAAATCCAGTTACATTTTTTCTATTAATTAACTTAAAAGACCAAAATACATTTAAAAGTCCATTAACAATAAAAAAAAAGGTTGATGAGCCTTACAGATGGACAGGTTAGCGAAAAAAACCTAGATCGATTAACTACTGAAGCACAAACAGAAATTAATGAACCCGAAGATCGATTACAACAAAATCAATGAAGTTAAAGTGTAAGAAAATGGAGCAAAACCAGTTTACCACAAAATCTATAAAGATGCGTGCATGGTACAATAATCTACCGAAGCAGGTCGTAATTAGTGTATAAATGTACGAATATGTATATAAATTTGTCGGTGAAATCAAAGACGCTAGCTAGTGTACGTCTAACGAAACCAGGAAAAGGATGAAAGGAAAATAGATTGTAGGCATTTTTATGTCATTTAAGATAAAATGTCATATGAAATTTGATTTTCATAGCCTCCCATCTAGTTCCTTTGATTTAAGGAATGTTTATTATTAATTTATAAAATTTTATTCCTTCCATTTAATTTAACTATGCAAACACAATATAAAATTTCTTTTTTCATCCACTTTTATTCATATATTTTAGAATATGTTAACCAATTAAAAGGAGTGTTAAATTTATTTGAGTTTGTGAAAGCATATCATCATGAAAGTTCAAACTATCTGCAGTACGTACCACTCTCAAGTCTCAATCCTAGGAATCTTAACTTATTCGTAAATATTGAATATGTTAAAGAAAATATAAAAAAAACGTTGTTTTGTATATGTGTGAAAAATCAACATTAGTGTTAAAAGTTTTAATTATTAATTAAGCAGTCATGATTGGATATATGATATGATGGTTAATTATCAATGATATATATTCTTTTAATAATAATTTATAAATACTATTAAACGAGTGTCATATCCATGCATTACATTAGGGGTGAGCGACGGGTATTATTTTCCGAACCCGTACCGGTACCGTACCGACCGATACCGAATTAATATATTCGGTTCGGTATTCGGTTTTTAAATTAGTTAAAATTCGGTATTCGGTACTTTCGGTTCGGTATTCGGTTCTTAAATTAGCTAAAATTCGGTATTCGGAACCGAACCGACACCATATAAAATTATACGGTTCGGTATTCGGTTCTTCCAAAACTAATAATTCGGTTTCGGTATTTTCGGGATCGGTACCGGTTCGGTTCGGTACGGTACCGAGGTCACCCCTACATTACATGAGTTAATTTTAAATTACTCATATAATTTAAGAATAATATAGTTTGTTTAATTTTAGTTAATTAGTTTTTAAATTACTCATATTAAATTTGGATAGGTTCAATTTGCTTTAAAATTTAAAGTAAATGAAGTGGTAAAAGGTGAGTGCAACATATGACAATTCAAAGTAGAGCATGACACGTGCTATATTAGTTACTTATTCATAGTATAAATAAATGGTTGAGTAAATAATTTGTCACGTGTCGACCTCTTATTTAATTTGTCAAATGTCAAAACTTTAATCTGTCACATGTCATTATTAAAATAAATTTGAGTTAAAATTAAATCTATCATAATCTGATCTAACTAATGTAATATATAACTAAAATCTAATAATCTCAGTTTTTTTAGCTTTATTTCACGTGGTTTTATAATATGTATTTATAATTTTTTTTTTTATAAATTAATAATAATAAAAACCATGTTGCACTGCATAGACGCTCCTCCTCCTTCACGTCGTCTGTGTAATTATGTGTGTTGCCACTATTACCCCTGACCCCAGTTGCTAGTTTGTTGCATTAAAATAATTAAGAATATCTTGTTGATAATCTCAATGACAGCATCATATATGCCTTTTAATATAATTAATAAACTTTGTCTTCGGACCTTATATCCATTATTAATTATCACTAATCTCTGTTTAAGTCCATGGACCCCACACGCTTTCATTACACTAAACTTTTTTACCACCATTATATAACCTTTTCTTTTTATTATTAAAATATACATTATGTTCTTGTCATTGTTTAGGTCATCCATGACTCTGTCTAACCATGCTACAACTACTACATCCTATCCAATACAATGTATTTTATTGGGTTAATTAAAAAAAAAACTAACATGTTTTTAAATTTTTTGTGTTTTTGATCATTAATGTTATTTTTTTTCTAAATATATCTTCAACTTAATTTTTTTTCTTGGTTTTATAAAACTTGGCTTTTAGAACTAAGTTATAATTGGTAATAGATTATCTAAAAACTGAAAAACTGGGTTCTAATAGACTAATTTCATAAAAAGTAGAAACAAATAATTAACTTGATGAGTTTTTTGAAAAAATAACATAAATAGAAAAAAAAACACAATAAACATGAAAACATATTGATTTTTTTTATTAATTACTAAGTCGATCATTGAGTCTTTAACAAGTTTGATTCTTTACCATTTTTGCATCGTTTTAATGAACATGTATTAAAATTTCATTACATTCAATCGCACTACAATTCTTTAATTACCATTTTCAGAAAAGATAATTTTTCTAAGACAAACTACAATTAATATGTATTTTTAATAGAATTTTAAGAAACAAAAATAATATAACAGAATTGTGTGGTTAATAGTGGGATTAGTTTTTAATTGATATTAAGTAATTCTGAATAAATAGGTACCAATTATATATTCTCATAAGTCATTCAATCTTTTTGTCATATTTAAAATTATAACTAAGTATTTATGATGTATTCATTTGATTTGCTGATGTTATGCATGTATCTCCATGCATCCTACAACCATTTGAAAAGGAATTGAAGTGTTTGGTGTTTTTTTTTTAAATTTTTAAAAAAAAAACTAATGCCAACAAAGGTACACTATGAGTTATATATTCTAAAAAAACTATTTAAAAAGAAGATTATTTTACTTGTTAAAAAACATAAAACAGTTTTAAACAGTAAGTTCTTTATGTATTTAATTAATTACTCTACCTATAAAAAATGTAAGGATAAAATATTGGTTTTATTTGGATGTTGGGCTGTAGTTTATTTATATATAGTTAAATGAGTGTGTGGTCTTGAATAGCTAATATATATAATTAATAAGTTGTATTTTTTTTTTTTAAAAGTTTGTTGATAGATTTTTCTTAATAAAAGGTACAACCTAGGATGAGCCTTTTTTTGGTAATCATTTAATCATGAGCAATTGAGAATTTTATATAATTCAACCAAAATTTATGCTAACCGCAAAGTAAACAATTTTATATAATTCAACCAAAATTTATGGTAACCGCAAAGTAAACACGTATTATCATAGAAATTATTAAAAAAATATATAAAAGTCTCTTATTCTCCAAATCCTCAAAATAAATAGCTAATAACATAAAATTAAAATCTATCCTATGGATAGTTTAAACTACTTGATTGTCATCTGCTGTTAGTTATTTATACACATGTTTTATAACTCATATTAGTTTATGTCCCATGTATTACGTAAATAAAATTTAATTATATTCGTTTATTATATATATAGAGTAAAATAATTAATTGTATTTATATTTTATTTTAAAAATAATAGTTTATTTATTTTTTCTGGTTAATTATTTATTTATGTTTATATATATTAAAAAAGATTAATTGTATTTATCTTTTATTTTATTTCATATTAAAAAATATAATGTTGTATTTATCTATTTATGTTTATAGATATTAGAAAAAATTAATTCTATTTATTTTTTATTTTATATTAAAAATAATAATGTTATATTTATCTTTTTTGGTGAAATTTATAGATATTAGAAAAAAATTAATTGTATTTATATCAAAAATAATAAAGTTGCATTTATTTATTTTTATAGATATTTGAAAAAACTAATTGTATTTATCTTTTATTTTATTTTATAAAAATAATAATGTTGTATTTATTTTTTTTGATGAAATGTGTTAATGTCACGTGGCAAATTGTGTTCTCCTTTATTATATATAGATTTACGTTGATATTTTTAATAAATTATTTATATAAAAAATATATAAATAAAATAAAAACAAAACTATAATTATTTAAAATAGGGTTAAGGTCATTTTTGACCATTCAACTTTCATATTTGTTCCATTTAACCATTAAATTATTTTTTTGTCACATTTAGCCATTAAACTTTAGTTTAATGTTCTATTATGGAAAAATGATTAAAAGTATTGGCTAAATGTGTACAAAGTATGATAGTTTAATGGTCAACTATGTATAATTTATGATAGTTTAGTGACCAAATTAAATGTATATGATTTCAATGGTTAAATATGGACAAAAATAGTTTAGTGGTTAAATGTGTACATAAAATCAAGTTTAATGGCTAAATGTCTAAAAAAAATAGTTTAATTAACATTACAAAAGATGATATAGAAATGTTACGCATATTCACACATATTTTAAGTGAGTAAAATCATGCATCAGATAAATGTACATTCACATATATGCAAATTTATGTAAGTGTACGTTCACATCATTTTTTAACTTTTTAAGATCCGACAAATTTATAAGATTCGAGAGATCTTCATAGGATCAAACAAAATTCATAGGTTAACAATAGGGTTCGGTAATATCTGCAACCAGATTGATAAGATTTAAAGTCATTTTATGATTGTTCACAATGTTTATAACGAATAAAGTATTCATAAAACATTATCCGTCTATAATACACACATATAGACACGATCACATACACACAGAGTAATGTATCAATTTTAATATAAAACTCATTAAAATAACGTTTATTCATTTATTTTTGAACGATGAGGACGGCTATAATAATAATAATCCCATTTAATTATTATATAAGTAAAAGGATTAATTATTTACCTACTAACATATATAAAAAGTATAACGGACCATTCAAATAATATTGCACACGTATTCTTAAAGTATAAAGCTTTCAAATGGTGTTTGTTTATGTTAAACATTAAATTTAAATCAAAATTAGCTACATTTTCCATGATTAGAGCTGAGTGAACATGAAACGTGGTAATGAACTTTAGAATTGAATAACTAAAACAATATTTTCATTCCAGCTCGACGCTTGATATTACATAATTTCAACTTGCATACTCACTCTATGTACAGTTGGCTTTTCTAAAGTTGCATGAATTTTCTTCAACCTTTTATACATCAGCAAATTGATCGGTGCATAGTTAATAATGAAACTAGTCATCTATGAAAATTTTGTATCAAAATAATGCATAACCAAAATTTTAATTTGCGTTTAATTTGTCGATGATGATAATATTAATGATTAGATATGTATATGGAGGTTTAAATACTAAAACACAATGTTCAAATAGAACATCCTTATTATGAGAGTGGATCATTAGTTGAAATTTATGTGAGTCAAATTCAAGACCTCTTTAAAAGAATTCCAAAGTTTAACAACTAAGCCAATCCTGTGCGGTTAGGGATTCCATTTAACTTAAAAGACTAATGGTATGCTTGACACAACTGGTAGTAGCTTCAAACAGGGGCTGTGAGTTGGAGCTTATAGTACCTGTAACTTTTGAGAGATTTAGCTTTTCGAAATAGCTGAAACTTTTAGTTTTTATAAATGTGTTTGGTAAAAGTGGTTGCAGATATAACTTTTTAATATTAAATGACATAAAAGAACGTTAATATTAAATTAAAGTTATAGTTTATAATTATTATGAGGATAAAAAAATAATTTTGTTAGACAAAAAACTCAAGCTCTTCTTTTGAAAGCTACTTCAAGTAGCTTATCGTGGAAAAGCTTTTGAGAACTTTAAATTTCAAAACAAAAGCTCAAACTTCTATCAATCAAACAGAGTTTTTAAGTTTTAGCTTCATCAAAAGCTGAAGCTCCTTATTAAACACACCCTAAACGTATGTTTGGTAAAACTAGCTGTAGCTTCGATTTTTTGAAAAAGCTAGAGTTTTTAGTTTTATAAATGTGTTGGTAAAAGTAGTTGTAATTGTAACTTTTAGTATAAATTGTCATTAATATTAGTTAGACATTATGTTCATAATAAACAAGAGGCTAAAAAGTAATTATGTTTGATCAAAAGCTACATAACTTGTAGTTTTTAGTAGTGATTTTTAAAAATAAAAGTTATTAAAAGCTCTTAAAAACTTTGTGCGAAACATAAGTGAAATCGTAAAATAAACCACTAGAAAACATAAGTGAAATCGTAAAATAAACCACTAGAAAATATCATCAATTAATACGTTAAACAAGCTGAATTACTTTTAATGATAACACCTGAATAAACTTATAGGAAGCAAAACATAAAACCACTAAAATAAAGGGAACAACGAATAGGATTAATTTGAAATATTTAATTGTAGGGAAAAGCAAAGGTTGAGAACATTACTTAATAAAGGGGTCTAATCTAACAATAAATATGCTAATGAGCGGTCCATGTGCATTGATTATGACTAATATTGTCGTATTATCAACCATATAATATGCTTCCAAGTTGGTTTTAATTTGACCTAATACTTTATAATTAATTGATAGTCGTTGTTTCATTTGTTCCTACGTTTCTTGTCGTAGTGAATGTGTATGAGAGAGAGATCGGCGTCTTTCGTGGTATGATATGAAATTGTTGTTAAGTAAACATGTTTTTATTTTTTTTGAAAAGTAAAATGAAAATTTTAGAAATTTTTCGTCAACTAAATGCAACCTTAGCCTTTAGCTAACTTAATATGTCTTTCTAAAAGCTAAATGTAGTTGTAAAGTTATCTTTGAAATTATAATAAATGGTCTTGTTAAACTATCAATATTCTAAAAGATACCAAAATTACAAAAAAATTGATTTGAGCATATTGAATTTTACTACTTTGCATAGAGCTTGTTAATTACTTAATTAACAATTAGTTGTCGGATGATCACGGATACTGTTTTCTTTGTATGAAATGAAAATTAATAATTCAAAATTACGTTGTTAAATTTATCCCGTTTAAAAAACATTGTTAAATAAACTATGTGTTTTAAATGAACTTAAACGGTTTAAGTTAAACTTGTAACTATATGATTTGAAGAAACAGTATTGGTATTGCTAGACTAAAGTCTAAAGACATTGATGCTATCATACTTCAATTGTTCGTTCATCTTGTTACTATCAGTAATAATACTCACTTGTAGATTATCAAGTTTTTTTACAACGAGCGTAGGTAAAAAAAAAAGAAAGGTAACAAGTTTAATTTTAGAGCTCAAATTAATATGTTGCTAATGAATGGGCCAACCTGTATGTGTGATCCAATTATTGACTTAATCGTTAATTTGGCCAGCCCATACTTGCACTGTGGATAGCCCAAATTTATTTTATTTCTTGAAGCACATGCAATAAAATTTTTGTTCTTTAATTTGTTCATCTGCTGTTAAATTTTAGGTGGTTCGTTTCGGTTTTGTTGTATCACTTTAGTTAGTGTGTTTAGTTACTTTGTTTCGCGTAGGTAGATTTTTAGTTTGTGTGTGTTTTCTGCATCTTGCAGAATCATTTAGTTTGTATCGATCGGAAGGTTTTAGTGAAAATTTATTTTTACTATGAAAAATAGTTAGGGACTAAACAATTACTATAATTACTGTATGATGATGAGACAATCATCTACTTTCGGTTACAAAAGCATTATCAATGTATCATATTATACTAATCAAAAAATTTAGTGGTTGAATGTATACGTAACAATAAGTTTAATTGTTAAATGTGTAAACATAGTTTAGTAGTTAAATATGACAAATCTGAAAGTTGAATGATCAACAATGACTTTAATCATATATTTTACAATAAATAATCATTCCTAGGGCGTACTGATAACACACACACCACCGTATTGGTTTTATTGATTTAATAAACTATATTATTTGGATTAATTTTTGGATGATTTTATTGATGTAATAACAGATCACTTTTAGTTGAGATATTCTAAATAAACCAATTTAATGTTACATTACATACCTAAATTATTATTTTGATGAACTTTTTGTTGTTAGTTTATATTAAAAAAAAATTTGATCAGAAAATTCCTGGCTATACCATTGAAGTATAGGGCGAGTTAAGAAGATAGAAAGAAAAAGACGCAGATGAAAGAGTTAACGGTAACCCGTCGGACAAGCTCTTAGTAACTTGAAGAAACGAACCCAAAGATATATTCCATACAAATGAAAAGTTTGGGTTCGGGTTTGGGCTTGGGCTTATACTGATGAGTCATATTCATAGTTTGTGGGCTTTCAAGTGATTTGAATTTTGAAATTAAATTGCAATCCAACCAATAGTTATTAATAAATTTTGTGAAAGATCAATAGATGTAGAAAATTGACATATGGTTTAGTTGATTGTTATGAAATATTGAATCCATGATATCAATTATGAAGTTTTCTAAACATTTCCTTTCTAGACTTTGGACGTAGTGCATTGATGGTAGATATTCATCAAATGAAGATTGATGTTCCAGGTAAAAGTTATTTGTTGAGAGAAATTGAATAATTCCATTATTTTAATCTATTTAAACATGTTAAAAAGAAGGAAAAAAAAATTAATTCCAATTATTGAGATATATTCTTAGCAATTAATTAGTGATGGATAGAATATAAATCGAAGAAGTTGGTAGTTAGGATCTAATATTATCGTGTTTTAAGTATTGTGCTTGTGGTTGTCGTGTTGTTTTTACTTCGTTATGTGTTTTAAGGTTGGGTTTTGGTGTATGTTGGTGACGAGTTTTTCTTTGCTCATTGGGTTGTGTTTGATCTAGGTTTTGGGAGCTCGTTTTCGGGGTTTGGTGGCATTTTGGTGTAGAATTTTGTTTTCACCAAGTGCTTAGCATGATGCTTTACCTCATGTTTTTTTTTGTTATTTCGCAATATAATTAATTTGTTTGTCGTTAAAGAAAAATGCTAGTGGACTATTTTTTTATTTTTTATTTTACTTTTTCATTATATTTAGCAGCATGCTCGTGATCACTCACTAGTTAAAAAACATTCAATAATAATAATAATAATTTATAATAACAATAACAATAATAAAATGAACGGGGACTTAATCGAAAAAGTTTATACTTTGATGGTTTTGTAAAATAGATTAAGCACGGTAATCTGCGTAGCAGCTTGCAAGTTACATTTGAACTGATTCTATAAGTTTTAATTGGTTTAGAGATTTATCAAAAAAAAAAATGAAAGGTAGACTCAATCGAAATTTTTTTTTTATACTTTAATGGTTTTTTTTTGCATCATTTTACCCAAAATTGTAACCCATTTCTCAAGTTTTACCCAAAGAAATTCACCTAGCCAAAATAATCACCATTTACGTTACCATATTTACGTGATGCCCACCATTTACGTGATTTGTAATTTTTAATAATATATTAATTCATTACGTTACAAAAGGTGAAATTTAATGTAAAGTACATTAACTTTATGTCACCAAATCTTTTTTTCTCATTTCCAAAAATTCACAATGATTACTTTTTTTTTATTTAAATTTAACTAAGAGTAAATTACATAAATGATCCTTGTGCTATATGAAAATTTGATTCTAATCCTTAAAAGAATTTAATTACGTTAATGGTCTCGAAATTAGAAATTTGTTTCATAAACAATCTTATATTCCGCTAAAAACATTTTGAAGTTAATTAATTTAAAATGTTGATCTTATATTCCGTTAAAAACATTCTATTGTATATTTATTAAAAAAAAATATAAGAATATTGCATTCTTTTTAAAAAAAAAATAAGAGTATTACATTCGGTTGCAATTCATGGATAAATCTTTGAACCAAACATATGACTATAAGACTATTGGCATGATCAACCAGTTAAAATCCTCTAAGAGATCGCCTGTTATGTGTGGACATGCCAACACACAACGAACAACCAGTTTTTATCGGTAAAGTGTTGGATCAAATATTTTTGTTCATTATTTATAAAAAGTTTGTTGGTTTTTTACGAAATACCATGTGATCACATTCCGTGTTTAACGAGACCGAAAAACCCATCATCTAGTAGCAACGGTCACCAACATTGGATTCAGACAACATCTCATCGTTGGCCAATGCCACCTCCAATACCTTCAACGATTCAACAACATCGCATCATTAGGCGTGCCTCGTTTAAAAGCCTCAACGATGTCACAAGACGGAGAACTAGGGTTCGACTCCGGATTGGCAGCCTGAAGTCCTTGATTGTATTAATTTTTTTTTTGCCTTTACCATGTTCTCCTATTTTTAAAATCTTTTTTGAGTTAGTTTTTTTAATTGTAGATTTTTTATTCTTTTGTTTTATTGTGGTTTTTACCTTTTTATGTTTTATTTACAAACGTAAAGGTTCTTACATTTTTTTTGTTTTAACTATTATATAAACTATATTTAGAAATTTAGTATAATAAAAAAACGCATGTTTTTTTAGTTTAACAAAAATATCTATAGATAATAATAAATTAGCAAATAAACCGTGACATGTTAGGTCATGTTTGTTTTTTTTGTTGAAGATCTGCGGAGCATTAATGTCAGTGAAATCGAAGATGCGGGAAGAGGTTTGTTATGAAGTGCGTTTGTTTTTTCTGTCTGTCTGCGTCTTCTAAATTAAAGACAAAAGTAAACATCTGTGGAGCTTTTCCTGTGTATTCTAATGACTGCAGGCTTCTACGGCTAATTTCGCAGAACGCAGACATGAATCTCTTAAAAAATAAACAACAACTTAGTCTTCATTTTTAACCCGTGTCACGATTTATTTTTGGGTTAATTACTAAAATAGCCACATATCACACCCCTTTATCACTTTTTAGCCATTAAAATTTCATTTTACCATAATAACCACACTTTACGTTACCACATTTACGTGGTAGCCACCATTTACGTGATATGTACTTTTTATTCATATTTTAATGCATTACGTTACAAAAGGTGTTTGGTAACGTAAATGCTTCTACTTTACGTGACCACTTTTAAAAATATGTTCATTCCCCATAGAAATGTAATGATTAAAAGTGGTCACGTAAAGTACAAACATTTATGTTACCAAACACCTTTTGTAACGTAATGCATTAAAATATGAATAAAATGTACATATCACGTAAATGGTGGCTATTACGTAAATGGTGCCTATTACGTAAATGTGGTAACGTAAAGTGTGGCTATTTTGGTAAAATGAAATTTTAATGGCTAAAAAGTGATAAAGAGGTGTCATACGTGGCTATTTTAGTAATTATCCCTTTATTTTTTTTATCATGTGACACATGTCACATCACATAGTAATAAACTTAATTTGATATAGAGCAAAACCCACACTTTGGGAACATACCATTTTCCTAATCATTAATTCAAACACAAGAATTTCTCCATCCTTATTTAAGATTTTTGTTGATGTCGATCAAATGTTGGAAGTTTGGTGCCGGCAATCAAACAAGAGGAAACTAACAAAAATAGGAATTTGCGTTGGAGATAACAATTTAACGTATAATTAATAATTTATTATTTTTCATGACACAGTTGTCTGAATATGAAACTATATTTATGATACGTTGAATTCAAAGAAAAAGAATCGAAAAGATTAGGCAAGTCATAATTTAATTAGTTTCCTAGTAATTGTTAGGTGATTCGCATAAATACATATGAATAAACATGCAAGTACACAAAATTGATAGCTCAAGAGGCACAATATTTTATTATATCTTAATTATCTTAAGAGTTAATTGCATAGATGGTCCTTTAACTATCCTCAAATTGCAGATATATTCCTTTTTTCGAAAACGTTGCAAATAGGGTCCTTTATGTACCGAAAAGTTGCATTTGGTCATTTCTAACGATTTCCGTTAAGTGTCTCTGTTAAGTCAGGGGCATTTTCGTCTTTTTAAGACAAAAGGACCTTTTTTGCAATTTTTTCTTATTATTATCATTTTCATTATTATTAATAATATTATTATTAATATAATAATAATAATAATAATAATAATAATAATAATATTATTATTATTATTATTATTATTATTATTATTATTAGCAAAAATAAAGTACATTGATGAGTTTAGCTTCTTCTCAAAGCTTCTTCTCAGATCTGGGTTTAGCTTCTTCCTAGATCTACAAGTTCCTCTGCCACCGGTAAAGTGAAGTCGCCGCCTCCCCCGTCGCCGCCGCCGCCTGTGAAGCCAAACGTCGTCTCCCCATTCGCCGCCGTCTCCCCCGTCGTCGTCGCCGCCTGTGAAGCTAAACGTCGCCTCCCCCTTCCCAAATGCGCTCCGCAACCGCCTGTGAAGCCAAACCGTCGCCTCCCCCTTCCTAATACGCTCCGCCGCCGCCTGTGAAGCCAAACCGTCGCCTCCCCCTTCAGATTGTTTCAGTTTTTTGGTGCTTCGCGACGGAGGGGTGAGCTACCGTGGTGGTGCGCTGGTCCTTCGGTCGATGGTGGTGTGATGATACGATGGGCGATGGTGGATGTGGCCGGAGAAGAAGGAGACGTGGTGGTCACTGGAAAAATATGTGTTTGGGGGGGAATGCTCCACCTCCGGCCACCACAGCTGACTCCCAAGGCCGACATCGCCGACGAAAAACCAGAAACAATATGATGAACACGTGAGGAAAACCAGAAACATTTCAAAGCTTACTGCACGAAACCAAAACCCAAGTTTCATGTTTGTCATTCGTCAAAATCGAAATCTCCTAAATCGAGATCTGTGCCAACAATAAAATCGAAATCAACCATTCGTCAAGATTTGGAACCATGGTTTCATGTCCATTACCTCCTCCATAGATTTGTACCAAGAATGGAAGAACAGAGGTGCATAGTGGTGGCGTTTGGCACTTCGGCTCACTCCGGTCGGTAGTATGTAGGAGTTGCGAATGTCAATCGGTGGGAGGTGGAGTCGGCGGTGATGACGTCGATGTCTGATCAAGGCGTTGTTTCATGTCCTTCACCTCCTCCACAGATCTGTGCCAATGGAAACATCAATAATGGTTTATGGAATATGGCTGGTGCCGAAGACTGGAAAATGGGGTGGCTGGAGGTTTGCGTTTTGACCGGAGAAGGTGAAATGGGTTGCCGGACATGGTCACCGGTGAGAGGTTACCGGAGAAGGTGTTAAGTTACTGATTTTAAAGAGTTAATAATAATAATAATAATAATAATAATAATAATAATAATAATAATAATAATAATAATAATAATAATAATAATAATAATAATAATAATAATAATGAAAGTAATAATAAAAATTGCAAAAAAGGTCCTTTACCTTAAAAAGACGAAAATGCCCCTGACTTAACAGAGACACTTAACGGAAATCGTTAGAAAGGACCTTAATGCAACTTTTCGGTACATAAAGGACCCAATTTGCAACGTTTTCGAAAAAATGACTATATCTGCAATTTGGGGATAGTTAAAGGACCATCTATGCATATAACTCTTATCTTAATGTTCTTCTTTCAACATGTATAATTATCTAAATCATAATAACTCGGAATATTTTGGTATTCAATGACAAAAGATGCGTCAATAGTCAAAGATGAAGTATAAGTAAAATGTATTTTCATGTCTGAAATATAGAGGTAATTTTAAGTTTTTAATTTGGAAGTTGTGGTGTATTTGTCCTTTGTTTTTCTGCTAAAATGTTCTGTAACTTTGCTAGCATCTTGCTAGTTGTTATTTATATATAGTTATTTTTCTGGTTTTCTAGTTGGGGGTTATGTCGAAGCTTCCTCTAATAAAACTTTTTGCTGTTCAAAAAATTTAACCTTTACACATTCACATAAATAAAGTTTACAAAGGAAATTTAACCGTGACACATTTCTGATCATTATGGGTTCATTGCATTCATAAACTTTAATATACTCAAAATTCATTACATTTTCATGCTTTTATATATACAAGTTTTATTAAGTTCATCGTATTCACAAACTTTAATATACACAAGATTCATCAGATTGATAATATTCAAACTATTAAAATATTTTTTCTAGTAAAATGCAAAGGTTTTAATTGATGTTCATGTATTAAAATTTTATTGTTGCACACGTTGCTTACTGTTATTATTATTACTATTTATATATAGGTTTGATATCGTTTACAATCAATAAAATGATTTACAACTCGATCGAGTTTATACAGAAACTTTTTAATGCATATACACTGTATCTTACTAAAATAAATTATTATCAGGGATGTTCTTGTGATGATACCTATAAATTATTTTTTTCTTGTGATGATAATTGTATATATAAATACTATATAATGCAGTTAGTCTTATTATGAGGATGTTCATTTTTCGTTCGAGACGATAATCCAACATGCACTACTACAAAATGAGCCTATTGCAACCTTTTATAAGCAACTTTTATATAATTAGTTACATTTGATTCTAATGCAAGTTTAAAAAAATAAATGTTGCATTAGAAGATCTAATGCAACCTTTAATTTTAAAAGGTTACAAATTTGATTAAAGATGGCAACATTTATAAGAAAGGTTGCGTTTGTTATAGGTTAAAAGTAACCTTTATTATAAAGGTTGCATCTATGTAAAGTAAATGCAATTTTTTTTAAAAAAAAGTTACATCTAACATTTGATTTTAATATATTTTATTTTTTCTTAAAAATAAAATAAAAAATGTTTTAGGATGTTTTCTTTGTTTTTTAAAAACCACCGCCCCGATATTATTATTATTATATTATCATTTATTATTTTTATAGGTATAAACATAAATGGGAGAATTGCTTAAAATAACAAGTAACTTTTCCATTTTTCTTATTATAGCAATCTCGTAAATTTTGTACCAAATAAAGGAACCAGTCTTTGTTCATTCCCAATTATAGCATTTAACCGGTAAACAACAAAAGTTAACCGGTAAAAAAAGGTTAAATATAGAGTTTATTGTTTGAAATAAAACCTACTTTTTATTTTTTTTATAATTAATTATAGCAATGAGTTTTATTTTTTACCGTTTAATATATTGTTTGAAATAACAACCTACTTATTGTTTACCTGCTAAATGCTATAATCGAAAATAAAACAAAAGTTGGTTTCATTATCTGAGACAAAATTTACGAGATTGCTATAATAAAAAAGAAAAAGAAAAGTTGCTTGCCATTTTTAACAATTCTCCCATACATAATAAATACATTACTTATAGGGTTTTCATTCTAAAGGTCACTTCTCTCACGATTTCTGGCTTCTGAGCTTCTTTCTTCACCGGCGAGGCGGCAACCACAGCGAGGCGGCGACCACAGCGAGGCGGTGACGGCCATCACTTTGTCCCTCACGATTTGTCTCCGGGCTTCTGGCTTCTTGTCTGTTTCTTTGTGACCCTGTCTTCGCTCGACGGCCTACCTCCAAATCATCCTCGAGACCTCGAAGACCATTGCTCTGTCTCTCTGTGACTCTGCCTTGACCGCTAGTCTGTCTCTCAATACTCGGCGGTGGTTCTCGACGATGGCTTGTTGTGACTTGGAGTCTTTGATGGTAGAACTATCATTTATATTTGTTGATTTTTTTATGCTTAATACTTCAAATCTGTTTATAGATTTGTCATATATATTTGTTATTCTTTAAATCTTAATCAGAAATGGTTGTGTTCGTGTTGTTGAGTCCAAAAAAGGGTCTGATTCTGATTCAAAATCATAAATGGTTGTGTTCGTGTTGTTTGTGTTGTGTTTGTGTTCGTGTATGTTCCAATTGTTGTTTCTAGTTTGTACAATTACTCCTGATGAGTCATTTTACTTACCTGTAATTCCTAACCATTGTGATTTAGTGCGAATTAGAAATTATGAATTGGAACTTTTCTGCAACATAGTCATAAACTCATAGCCTTGTGCTTTGCCTTATGAATCTTGGATTTTTATTTGACTATTAAAGCTAAGGATTGTAGGTATACCTACTGGGGTCCTGAACGATGTTTTGCTTGGTGGTATCGATTGTAGCATGCTATTTGATTTTGATGGCCTTCCGGTCAATGCTGTTGAAAGAGGTGGCTGACTTTCCCCTACATTGGTCATACCCAGCTAACAAAAACCAACACATACATCATTCAGCTTGGCTATAATCACTAAAACAAAACTCAAATTTATGATAGGTAGCATACACATTATTAAGTGTATTCATCATGGAAAGGAAGTGAAGAGGCAGTAGGCACAGGTGAATGCATAGCTGGGTATTGTAGGTTGACTAAAATCAAGACAGTACTTGGCATTGCTCCAATTTCACCATTTAGGTTTTCAAACTTCTATGTCACAATGCTTCCATTTTTCAAATCAGTTAGACTATATATGTCAATATATCCATTTAAACAGACAGTCAAATTGATCAACTCAAAAACTATGTTATATTGGAATAGATTCCATTTGGTGCTAAAAGGATCATCCTTTGATTTAATATAAGTTACAGACTTTAGTTGTCACCCACTATGTATGCTTCCTAGTTGTTGAACATTTTTCAAATGTTCTTTTAATTGTCTTTCACTATGTATGCTTCCTAGTTAAAAAACATATAAGTTTTGTTGTGTTATGTTCTAACTGTTTAAATTCTTAGATTGTTTTTATGTGTTAATACTTGAATTTTGTTATTGATTTATTGTTTTCTTGAATGTGTTTAGTGTTGATGGAGGATAGTACATAGATAAAATGGTCAAACGATGCCTTAAAATTGTTTCTAGCAGCTACGATGGATTAATTTTCAAGTGGATTCAAGGAGTTGGATACAATGGTAAGTTAGAGAGGAAAGAGAGTACTCAAATCAAATGCTTAGATGCCGTTGAAAATGAGATCATTTTGTCTGGATTTGACAAGGTAATGCAACTATTTGAATACTTTACGCATAATGCTACTCCATTATACCATCATTATTATACATATGTATTTTCTTTTAAAAAATGTTTGTATTATGCAGTTTCATTACTATAAGTCAACTATTGGAACAAATGCCTGATTTTTGTGTGGTTGCTGAATTCCCAAAAGAAGGTATGTACGCTATTTATTGAATCGTGAAGAGGCTCTTTTGGGTCGAAGAAATCTAACCCTTTTACGATATCCAATTCGTAACATTTGCAGTTACACTGACGTTGAACAAATGACAACCAATGATTTCAGTTTACCATCGCAGTCGAGCAGCCACACATCTGATCGATCTCTCTTCACGAGCACATTGGATGGTAGTTACTATCGTGATCATGTTAGCGGATTTAGATACCCTTTTTGGAGGATTTGGATACCCCTTTGTCATTACAATTAACAATTGTTATATGAAATATTGTGTTTTGGGATTTTTGTGTAATTGGTGAAAAATTTTGATCTCTTTTAATTATTGTAATCGACATTTTCTAGGTAATTGGTGATTCTTATTAATTGTATACATGTATGAAAATGTTGTACTTTTTGTAACTAATTCATAAATGTTGCATTTAAAAATTAAAAAAGTTGCATTTGAATGTAAAAAATGTTGCATTTGAGCATAAAAAAGGTTGCATTTGAGTTTAAAAATAGTTGTATTTTAGTGTCAAAAAGGTTGCATTCAAAAATAAAAAAGGTTGCATTTGAGTTTGAAAAAGGTTGCATTTGATGGAAAAAAAAGTTGCATTTGAATAAGAAAAAGGTTGCATTTGCTTGTAAAAAGGTTGCATTTGAGTATAAAAAGGTTGCATTCTAAAAAGGTTGCATTTCTATGATAGATGTAACTCTTTCAAAAAAGGTTGCATATTCCACCAAAAAGGTTACATTAGACCTAATGCAAGGGGACATAATGCAACTCTTGATAAATGGTTGCTTTAGATATAATGCAACTTTTTTAAGGCCAAATGCAACATTTTGCCAAGGTTGCAATATGCTTGTTTTGTTGTAGTGATGAATATTAAATTGGTTGGTTTTGGGTCGACCTCCGGTCAACATGCTTTCAACACATTAATCAGTTTATATCATATAAACAATGGGGTTTAACCCATTTTGTAAGAGGGTGGATTTGTAAGTGAGTGGTCACAGGTTCGACTCTCGTCGGAGGCAAGTTGAAATTTAGTTGTAAGTTTTGAGGTAATGAGTAGTTTAGAAGGAAAATAGTTTGCCGTTCAATATATATATATATATATATATATATATATATATATATATATATATATATATATATATATATATATATATCAATTTATTATTATTACCACTCATTATTATTGTTGTGCATCTTCTATTATTTAACCTTAATTCAAATTTATTTCTATTGAATAGTATAAACACACGTCACATATCCTGAGGGGGCGTTTGGTTCGCAGATTTTTTTCTCTGGGATTTGCATTTTGTCAAAAGGATTTGCGTTGTACAGTATTTACATTTGTCAGGATTTTGTCAAATAATCTCCATTATCTTATAGAAAAAATTGGTTAATCTGAAGAATGCAAGAGAACTGAGATTTACAATCCTAAGGGAAGGCTGAGTTTTTAAATAACAAATAAGGAAAGGATTTAAAAATCCTGAGATTTTAAATCCTTACTGAAATCTGTGAACCAAACACAGGATTTTATATGCAAATCCCAGTAAATCTGCGAACCAAACGCCCCTCAGTTTTCAAATTGTTTTTTTAATCAAATAATAATAGTAAACTATTTATTTCTTTTAAGGAGTTACACACACACACACACACACACACACACACACACACACACACACACATATATATATATATATATATATATATATATATATATATATATATATATTGAGCTTCAATTGAGAACTTTTGTGCATCGGGGCACCTCGAGGCACTTTTGTGCATAAGATAATCTAACAAGGGTGCACAAAGGGCATTTAAGGAAAACTAAAGATATGGTAATTAATTTATTTTTAAAAATCATTAAAAGATATTTAGGAGTTACATTTTGAATTAAAATCTCATAGTAACTAAATTCCTCATTTTCCTCTCCATTTCTCTCTCTCTCTCTCTCTCTCTCTCTCTCATTTTCTCTCTAATCGTGTTCTTCATGATTTTGATGGTGATGATGATTTGAAGACGAAGATTAACGATGAACAACGATGATGATGAACATGAACAAGAGATGCAACCGATGATGACTATGAAGAACACGATGCATAGATGGATGATGAACGATTATAATGATGATGCATAGATGGATGATGAACAATGACGACGCATAGATGGATGATGAATGATGAACAACGAAAAATGATGATGCATAAATGGATGATGAATAATGACGATGCATAGATGAATGATGAACAAGTTGAACACGATGCATACATGAATGAAAAAATATGAACGACGAACAGGATGCATAGATGAATGATGAACAAGTTGAACACGATGCATAACGAATTTGTGTATTTTTTTTGTTAAATGCATCTTTTTTGAACACGATGCATAAATAAACACGATTACGATGAAATGCATCGATCTCCATCATCTTTTTTTGAATTTGTGTAATTTTTGTTAAATTTGGAAATGTATCAATTGAATTTATTTAGCATTTATTATTTGATTATTTGTTGAAATATTAAAATTAATGAGGTGTGCACATTCCCCAAAATGGCCTTATTTGTTTTATTCTATAATGCACAAGATGCATCAAATTGTCCAACTATTTACCCTTTTGCCATTAATCTAATCCATATAATTTTTTGATCTAATGGATGATATGGGTTCTTTTGTACCTCGGTGCATAAAAGTTCTCAATTGAACCTCCCTATATATATATATATATATATATATATATATATATATATATATATATATATATATATATATATATATATATATATATATATATATATATATATATATATATATATCTATTCAGTTTCAAAAAAGAACATCTCGAAATCGAATGCAACCGAAGGTACCAACCTTAAAAACTTTTTTAAAATTTTTTTTCACATAACCATATTTAATTTAATGTTATACGCATGATATATGAATTTCATATAGATTCACACTTTCTGTGTCCTTAAAAATTATGTGAATGCTCAATGCATATTTATGTGAATGGTCATTCAAGTGAACGATCATTCACACAATACACATGATCTTTTTTTACCATTCACAAAATTTAAGATGTTGCTTCTTTTGAAAAAAAATCTTATAATGTTGTCTTATACATGTCAATTCAAAAAAAATATGTGAATGACCATTCACATTAGGGTACGCTGGAATCTCATAGGTACGCTGATGAACCTGATTATATATATATAAATTTAGAAATATAAATTTTAAAAGAATGCTAAAAAAAACTATTCACGTATATATAAAAGATAAATAAATAATATCTGTGACAAATAATTGAATTTTCTCTTGTATTTTTTTAATAAGAATTGATATTTATATGATTAATTTTAAGTATATATATTATACGCGAGTTCATAAACTAGTCTATATCTATTAATAAAACAAAACAATTTGTGACACGTGTCACTTTCTCAACTCTCCTAATTTTTGTTTTCCCACTGATTTTGCATAATATAACTCTTTCAAGTAATTTACATGATTGATTTTAAAGAAACTAATTGATTTTAAATAAACTAAAAGATGACTAATATAATTAATGATTTAAATACTTACTAATTTAAACTCTAATTTACCTAAAATGTTTTATCAAGAATTATATAATTTATTTATAAAACAAAATTTTTTATTTTCAAACTTGAACTTAAATGTTACATGTTTTAATACTAATTATAATTTATAATTATATAATTTCTTTTTGTATTTTCGTCCTTCCATGTTATTTTTTTCATAAAAGTACTCAAGTTTTTTTTGGACATTAGAACCCGATTTTTCAGTTTTTAAAAACCCGGTTCACAAATTATAATCGGGGTCTAATTTCCAAATTTCAATAAACCAAAAAGGAGAAATTAACTTGAGGTTTTTTTATGAAAAGAAATAACATGGATGGACAAAAACGTAAAAAAAAAATGCAAAAACATGTTGATTTTTTTCATAATAAACTCTAATAATAAATGCATAAATTTACTTATTTCTCGTGATATCATGTGTCATCACCAGCAATTTACACGTGACATATCATATTCTAGAATAACAAATAATATATGAATCACATCTTTCTAAATTTACATCTAATATAATAAGATTAAAAATTCAATTCAAACCAAATATTCATATTTAAATATTTGATAACTACAACATAATAGAAAGTTTAAAGATGATAAAAAAAATATTATTATTCATATATATTTAGAATTCTAAAAAAGTTATAGTTTATGTCAAATAATAATATTATTTTTATTATAAAATTAATATTTTTATGTTTTAATTGTTAATTAACTTGTAGCATGTATTTATTATAAACAACTATATATTAAAACATTCGCGTAATACGCAGGTAATAAACCAGTTTATAATAAATTAGAAGTGATAATAAACTGAAAAATTAAAATCATATTTTTCTTTAATATAATTCTGAATGTTTAGCATTATATTTAGTTATAAAAAATTCTATTTAAATAACTAAAACTGAAATTTATTGGAAAATAAAGTAAATATAATATATTTAACTAAAACAACAAAGACAAAAAAAATTTATAGAAATGGAAGAGAATGTTCTAATGATCGAATTAAAATTTGTAACGATAAAAAAAAATATAATTAATTGTATATGAAGATCAATAAAAAATTTATTGCAATAATTTAAAAAATAGTTACTTTCAACCAATATCCAATAGACTAGTTAATATAAGTAGGAGCTAAATATTAATGAAGTAATTAAAACTAACAATATATAGAAACAATTAATTAAATCTAATTATAAAATTATAAAAGGTGCACCTTTGTAAAACCCATGCGTAAATATAATGTTTATATCATTTTATATTGCACATGTTAGCATAATCCATTTATAAATATTGTTTAATTGGTAAATGAGAGTCTCATACATTAACATATTTTTCAATAAAATTAAAAATATGATATTTTTGATGAATTGTATAAAAAAAATCATAAAATGTGAGAGATATTGTTAAATTCTAATGAGAAATGATACTATTCACTAAGTTTGTTCTCTATTAATATAAAAAGAAATAGAATACATAAAATATGTATATTGGCCAGTTAATATAATCGTATTCCCTTAATTTTTTCCGTTTGTGTTAAACGTAATGTGTAAAGATGGGGCTTTTGTGGACCATATATAAACATTTGTAGCTACACACACCTCACGTCACGGTGTCCAACCCAAAAACAGTTTAATTACAACATTTGAATAAATTCTATTCTTTTGTTGTCTGTCACTTTATTTAATTTGTTGGTAACAAACCAATTCAATATGCTTAATTGCATACTACATTAAAATTGTCAAAATCAACATCTTTATATAAAATTGTTTTTGTCTTTGCAACATAGGCCGGAATCGTGATGTACTATTATAAAATCACTAGTTTTAAAGGGTTTTTTTTTCCTGAATATGTACTATAATTTATAATTTTATATCATAAACTAATTATATAACATTTTAAAGAAATATGAATACATTAAATTAGAAAATAATGTACGTTCATGTTCCGGATATGATATCTAAAGTTATGCAAAATAAATCAATCATTCCTACGATGTAAGACCGGACCGGTAAACGACCCTATAAGAAAACCAGGTAAAAGGATCCGTACCATAGTGTAAATTCGATCCTAATCACGATTATAATGACTTCGTATCTTACTTTTCTTGTAAGCATGGTCTCGACTTTGCAAGCATGGGCGATCAAAGATACGTTAGTGCTTTTCTAGTAATTTACTCATGATTTTAGAGTTTTTTGTTTGTGTTTAAACAAGCTTGAAAGCAAAATGCACACTCGTATAAACTACACTAAAATAATTGATCACTGAATGTTATGGTGCTCAAAGGGGTTGCATCTCCTTGTGTGGTCCTAAGGACAGTGCCTCTTAAGGCGGTCCCGCAACTTCATGAGCACACACTGCTTTTATATGATTGTATTTGTCGGATTTCGTCATATTGATTAGGATGTCGCACTATGATTTTCTTTCTATAGATACAATAGAATGTTGAACATGTCTTGCTGACTTGGTTAAGCACGTTATGTTCTCCTATTTTTTGTGGTTACAAGTGTGGCTTAACATAACGTGGTTGGCATTGTTCTCAAATTATATATACAAGTGTGGCTTAACGCCTACATAAATTTGCATGTATGTGAACATACATTTATGTGAAGCATATGTTCATACACTTAGAATGTTTGAATGTGTCTAAAATTTATATATCATCTTTGTAATGTAATTAAAGCATGTTTATGAAAAAAATCCAAAAACCTATTTTTAAGAGTGATACATTCTGGTGCGCTGCATAGTAAATGGTACTTATTTGAACACACACACACACACACACACACACAGATATATATATATATATATATATAAATATATATATATATATATATATATATATATATATATATATATATATATATATATATATATATATATATATATATATATATGAGGGTTCAAGGGAAAACTGCAATGTATTGAAAAACCACAATCCATTATAAGAAAATACATAGTGCATCAAATGATTAAATTTTGCATCACACGGGAAATTATGCTTCACATGGAGGGATTATGTATCACACGGAATGTTGCGCATCACACGAGAAAATTTTTTGTAAAACAATCCACTCATGTGATGCATAATCCCCCAAATTATATAGGTTCAATAAAATCACATAAGAGATCGTGCATCACATGCATTGTGGTTTTACTAAGTTCTCTAACAAACACTTGATTCTCTCTTGAACCTCACTATATATATATATATATATATATATATATATATATATATATATATATATATATATATATATATATATATATATATATATATATATATATATATATATATAAAAGGTTGAGATTATGAAGTCCCACATCTAGAATTCCAACATATTTGGTTCATGAGATAAAAAAAAGGTAAATATGTCACATTCTATTAGAAATCAATCCAAAAATAATAGGAATATTCCATAACATAAAACACAATAATCTCTTCTAATTAATGATTTGTCTCTCATCATTCGATTTCCATATATTCAATACAACATTCGTCGACTTTTAGTAGTGATTTTGAAAAAAAATGATTTCTTTTTACAGTGATCATCTCTCTCTCATCCTCATTGTTCGTCTGGACGTATGAATTGAACATGTTCATTTGTATGATTTTATACGTGTTCATTGTCGTTGTTAAATTCTTTAATATATAATACTGCACTTGTTCACTTTCATATCATAAAAGTTGATAAAAAGGGATAAAAATCATATCATATGTGTTGATAATGGACATGTTCAATGGACATTTTTTAATTGACGTCATTTTTAATTAAAAATCATATCATATATTTAAAAATAAAAAAACATTTCATATCAGAATCACAAGATTCTCCCCTAATTAATCATCTCTCTCATTAAACTTCCATAAAAGAACATGTTTAGGTTTTTGTGTGTTTCTTAAAAAAATATTTGTGAAAAACACTCTCAAGTTTAATTATTTTTGCGATTAGAACCCTCAAAAAATTTTCATCACACAAAATACCCCAACCGTTAAAATTTCATTAAATTGAGATAGTGGTTGGTTGTAACCGATTGAATGTCACAGGCCACAGTCAACAAGTCATTAGTGCCTATCGGAATTTTGTCGAAAAAATAAGTTTCAACAAAAGAACAAAGATTTGAACAAAGAAATCAACAAGAAATGTGGACTTGAATCATAAAACACATGCAAGTGAGTTCGCTGGAGAGAAGGTTTGTTGGAGACGAAGATTGCAACCGGTTCATTAGATTGCAAGATATATATATATATATATATATATATATATATATATATATATATATATATATATATATATATATATATATATATATATATATATATATATATATATATAGATTGAGGTTCAATTGAGAACTTTTATGCATCTAGGAACCTCTAGGAACTTTTGTGCATCTTATATCATTCAAGGGTGCATTAAGGGCATTTAGGGAATAATTTAATTAATTTTTTGAAATGGTTAAAACATAACTGAAGGATTTAAATCAGGTAACTAAATTATCACATTAAAGAAATTCCATATTTATCTCATCATTTCTCTCTCTTTCTTCTCCCTCCCTCTCTCTCTCCCCTCCCATCTCTCCCTTTCTCTAGGTCTAATGGAGACCACCACCATCATTTCTCTCTCTATGTCCTCACATTAAATCGGTGATGAACACAAAAATTAACATGGTGATGCATTGTTTCAAACCCGGATAAAGATTCATGTTTTGAATTAAAGTTGATGCATGGTTGGGAATGTTCAAATTCGAATGAACATGATGATTTTTAGTTCTAAATCCGGATTGACACAAAGATGAACAATGATGCATGGCAACCAATGATGAACGTGATGAACGATGCATAATAGCGACAACTCGATGCATAGAATGATGATGAACGATAAACATGATGATGATGATGCATAACAGCAGCAACACGGTGCATAGATGAACGATGAACACGATGGTGATTAACATCGATGCATAACAAATTTGCATAGATTTTGTATAGATAAATTCGAGATGCATCACGAATTGAACGATGAACATGAAATGCATCCACATCTCTATCATCTTTTTGAATTTGTATGGATTTTGTTAAACTTGGAAGTGTATTAATTGAATTTATTTAGCATTTATTATATAATTAGTTGTTAGAATATTAAATTTAATGTAAAATTAAAATTAATTTGAACAAGTATATATTTTTCCCAAAATACCCTTCCTCATTTGATCTTGAATGCACTAGATGCATAAAGTTTTCCAACTATTTACCCTTTTGCCATTTAATCAAAACCATAAAATCTTTTGATCTAATGGATGACATGGGTTCTTTTGTGCCTCGATGCACAAAAGTTCTCAATTGAACCTCCCTCTATATATATATATATATATATATATATATATATATATATATATATATATATATATATATATATATATATATATAAACTTATTTTGATAAGTTTAATTTAGCTGGAGGTTTTTTGTGCAGTGAAAAGTGATTGAAAGTTTTAAATCATAAAAATTATCGAACTTAAGAGCTTTTTTGCGTAAATTTCTCTGATTTAAACCAACTTCATTTAAAATTTACATACGATCATACACATGACACTACAAGCAAAGTGTCATTTAGTGACACATGCTTTTAGTGACACAAAAATAAGTGTCAATATATATTACTTTTAGTGACACTTATAAAAAGAGTAGGTAAAAAATAATCTTTTACCCACACTTTTTCTTTTTAAGTGACACAAAAATTTTGTCACAAAATACTTGAGGCCTATACCCACATACTTTTTTAGTCACTAAATATCTATAGTCACTCCACTTTTACCCACTCTTTTTATTGTGTAGGTAAAAGATTTTGACACCTATAGTGACACTTTTTTGACAAAAAAAGAGTGGGTAAAAGTGGAGTGGGTATAGATATTTAGTGACAAAAAAAGTATGTGGGTATAGGCCTCAAGTATTTTGTGACAAAATTTTTGTGTCACTAAAAAAGAAAAAGTGTGAGTAAAAGATTGCAATATACCTACTCTTTCTTTAAGTGTCACTAAAAGTAAGATATACTGACACTTATTTTTGTGTCACTAAAAGCATGTGTCACTAAATGACACTTTGCTTGTAGTGTGAAGATGTTCGTTTTTTAACTATTATTTAACACATACACATATATGTTGCACAAATGTATTGAACAAACATTTAACACTAGAAACCTAAACATTATATATTTTGTGTATTCATTAGTGTAATTAGACAAGTTTATAAATCACATATTCACATAAGGTTGAAAATTATCATTAACAGTAAAATATCAAGTTTTTATTATGATTGTTCCTAATTATTTAAACCGTAGTCTCCTTTTTCATTTTTTTCATTGACCATTTTATTTAGGATGAAAATCTTTTTTCCTTTTCTCTCAAGCCTCAAAACAACCATATTAGAAATTTCTTTATTTACTTTTTCTTTATTTTTTCACCTCAAAAATCATTTAAAAAGAAAATAAGAAAAAAAATGTACATGGTTGAAATTGTAATATATGGCCACATATTGGTTGACCATGTTGATTTTTTTTCTTTATTTGGTTCACTGCTCCAACAACAAATCTTATGCCTCTTGTCCGCTTCTATTAATTGCTCCAAATAAATACTTACGTAGGTTTTTTTCAAAGTTTATTTGAAAAAGATAATAGTTATGAAGAATGACAGAGAGAATAATTTGTTGATAAAAACATAGGATTCAGATTATATAGTTGACAATCACAATTAATTGAAATGTTCACAATAATATTTTTTAAGATATGTCTATTTTTCAATTTTAACTCTTTAAATAATAGAAAAATATATGCAAACATGGAGAAGACTTCAAGCCTCGACATACTCCATGAAAATTGAGTGTGTGTATATTGTCAAAGTGAACTTACAAACATCTTAAATCAAATTTTTGTAATATATTTCATTGGATTATCTTGAAACAAGGTTGATGTAACCTTGTGTGGGTTGAATTGGGTAGTTATTTTCAATCACGATCATTTGATTATCGAAGTGATTCAACCAACATAAATACTGTTATTTTTTTTTTTGGAAAAAAAAAAAAAAAAAAAACATTTGTAAGGAGAGATACAGCTAAGAAAGGTAGATAGGGCCCCGCAGGTTAATTTTCAAGTAGTCAGGGGAGAGAATACATTGGTCCCCTCCTCGAACCCTTTGTGTAGTTTAGGCTTTTCTTTCTCTTGTGATGATACATATATTGGAGGGATTTTTTTGGATGAAAGACTTTTGGTGTTAATTTGGCAAATAATCGTCTATAAACTTCGGGTTTTCCCTTTGAAAATTTTTCATTGTTACTTTGTCCCTTGATTTAATTTTCATTTCAAATGCAGTCACTTTAATTTGGATCCATTTACCTGATTTTCTAATATCCAAAAAGTAAATAATTGTAAATACAATATTGAAATACTAATTCGATAACAGAAATAGTAAGCAGATATATTAATATGGGAGAATTTAATATATACTCCTCCAAAACTTTATAATATCATACAGGGGAAATGACATCAAATAGCTTTGAACTTTCGACTTTGTACACATTTATGTAGTGAACTTTTTTTGTGCACATTTGGTAGTCAAAGTTTCAAAATTGTTTCAATTTGGTAGTTGGCGTACCTGTTAACCAGTTGCTTCCGGTTTCGATGCCTACGTAGACAATTTTTTAATGACGTGGCTACCTTTTTTTTTATATTATACCCGGTTTATCTATGTGGCAACCCATTTTTTAAAATCACCCGGTTATAAACCCGGTTCATTTTTCATACGATTTAAAAAACCGGGTAATAAAACCGGGTGATTTTAAAAAACGGGTTGCCACATAGATAAAACAGGGTATAATATAAAAACGGGTAGTCACGTCATTAATAAATTGCCCAAGGTAGGCATCGAAACCGGAAGCAACCGGTTAACAGGTACGCCAACTACCAAATTGGAACAATTTTGAAACTTTGACTACCAAATGTGCACAAAAAAAGTTCACTACATAAATGTGTACAAAGTCGAAAGTTCAGAGCTATTTGATGCCATTTTCCCTATCATATATACCCAACTTAAAATTTTAATATCATATATATCCCCCTAAACATCATAATTTCATATATACCCAATTTTAATAATTAATATCACATATATCCCTTTTAAACATCATTCATATCATATATACTCAATTTCATTAATTTAATTATTTTTAGAACATTTAAACTCATATTTAATATTGATTATTTAAAGACCATTATACCCTTATTATATATTCTTTCAACTAAACCTTCAAAATATCATATTTATGCAACTTAAATTAAAATATTATATCCTTTTAAATAATTTTATATAATTTATTTTTGTAAACGTTACTATGTAAATTCTTCATAGTAAAACAAAATAACACTAAAATTTAAAAATTGTATTATATTTTTGTTTATTTGTAATCAAATCGTATTGACTTATTATATTTTTTATGGGCAAATTACCATAAAAGGTAATATAAAATTCAATATTTGACAATTAAGGTGATGCAAAAATTTTTACGCTAAGAAAGATAACATAAAATTGAAATTTGACAAAAAAGGGTATTGATGACAAATTAAGAAAGTAAATTTTTAATTTTATGATCTTTTTTTTATAAAAGAATAATATTTGATTATCTTTCTTGACCTAAAATTTGAATTTATTTTCGAGTTTATAGCTGTATTGCATTTTTTTTTAATTTAGTATATATATTTTGTTTTCAATATACATTAGTGTCTATTTTTTTCAAGTTTTTTTTTCGTTTTATAATTATTGTTTTTTTCTAGTTTACTTTTTCTAGATTTTATATTTAATCTAGTATTTGAATTATAACTTGTTGTCTAATTTTATACTTGTGTATATTTTGTGTATAATATATATGATAAAATATATATAATCTTATTGTTAAGATTATTATAATAACTTCCAATGTTATTTTATATGTTTAAATATATAGGATAAAATATATATATACATTCTTATTGTTAACACAAAATATACACAACTAATAAAATTGGATAACAAGTTATAATTCAAATATTACATTAAATATAACAAATTTAAAAAAGTAAACTTGAAAAAACAATAATTATAAAACGAAAGCAAACTTGAAAAAAATAGATAATGTATATAGAAAACAAAAGATATATACTAATTTTTAAAAAAAAAAATCCAATACAACTAAAATCGAAAAGAAAAAGAAAAGAAAAAAGAAAATATAATCAGTTAATTGTATATAGAAAACTAAAATAAAAAAAACAAATAAAAAAATATAATAAGTCGATACGATTTGATTACAAATGAACAAAAATATAATACAATTTTTTTTATTGTTAATGTTAATTTGTTTTACTATAAAGAAATTACATACTAAAGTTTACAAAACTAAATTATATAAGATTATTTAAAGGGATGTGATATTTTAATTTAAGTTGGATAAATATGATATTATGAAGGTTTCGTTGAAAGATGATATAAATAATTGTATAATTTAAGTTGTACTGTTATTTCATACATTTTTATGTTGATAAAATTTAAAAAGATTTTATTTTGATTGGATACTTTTAGTATCCTACGAAAAACTTTGTGTGTGTTTATTGAGAGAGAGAGAGAGAGAGAGAGAGAGAGAGAGAGAGAGAGAGAGAGAGAGAGAGAGAGAGAGAGAGAGAGAGAGAGAGAGAGGTTTTAATGTTAAATCATTATATATCAGAAAACCTATCAAATCTTAGGATAAAAACGGATAATGAGGGGCAATTAAGGTATTACAATAATTTAAAGTGAACATAAACTTTTTTGGGTGTTATTGGGTATGTATTTTTAAAGTAATGTAGTACACATATCTTGATGTGCATCGCGTCTACTTCGTGTACACATCTGTTAGGTAATTAATGGGATTTTAATTTTAAAAATGTAGCAATCATACATGTTGAAAAGTAAGCTTAATTTTAGTTTTGAGAGTGTATCACTACATTAGATCTAATAGTATCTAATGGTTTTAGTTGATTCTTTCATGTATAATATGTGGTTCTCTATTTAATCCTCTCATATATATAAGCAAAATTGCATTAAAAATCTTTTTAATCAGGTAACCGAAAAACTATTAAAAATATTATAAGCATCAATTTGTATATTAGTTTATGCACAAGTTTATATTTTAAGTTTGTACATTATTTTTATGAATTAGTTTTTATAATTTACTGTATTAATACCAAAAATAAAAGGTTATATAAAAACTTTTCTATTTCATTCATAAAAATTTAAAATGAACACTTTAATTGATTTTAAAGTATCCTAACATTGATGGTATATGTATTGTCATAGCCCAACTATTATTATTATTATTATTATTATTATTATTATTATTATTATTATTATTATTATCATCATCATCATCATCATCATCATCATCATCATCATCATCATCATCATCATCATCATCATCATCATCATCATCATCATCATCATCATCATCATCATCATCATCATCATCATCATCATCATCATCATCATCATCATCATCATCATCATCATCATCATCATCATCATCATCATCATCATCATCATCATTCATCATCATCATCATCATCATCATCATCATCAATCATCATCATCATCATCATCATCATCATCATCATCATCATCATCATCATCATCATCATCATCATCATCATCATCATCATCATCATCATCATCAATAATATTCTTTTATCAACATTTTAACATAAAATTGCATTTCGTCTCAGCTAGTTTAAAATGACAAAATTTTTATTATTTAGTTGATTAATCGATCACATTTTTTTACTGTTCACCGAATAGTGAAGCTAGCTGGCAGCCAGGATAACCAACTAATTTTTTCATTACTTTATATATAATATATAACATTTTTGTTTTTTGTGATAACCTTTGATATATTATATTTAATTAAAATTTGAATATATTATTATGATCGCATTTTTTAATCTATATTTTGATATAAAATTTGTTATCATCGGAACTATTTTTATGAGACAGATACTTATGCGGCTAACTAATTATTTTATTTCATATATAATATATAATTGTTTTGTTTATGTGTTATAACGTTTGATATATATTATATTATACAAAATGACGAATATATCATTATGATCATATTCTTTTTTTTTTACATTTCAATATAAAATTGTTTGTCATCTCAACTATTTTTAAAATGACAATTATTTTATTATTTAGTTGCTTGAACAATCACATTTTTTCTTTTTATAAACTTAAATTGAAACTAGTGAGTGATCATTGGGTGAGAATCACGATCGGTAAATACTGTTATTTTATTATTTTAAAGTAATATATTTATAAAAATATAATTTATGTTCCCGCTGCAACATACGGGTTAAACAACCTAGTTATTATTATTATTATTATTCTTATATATATATATATATATATATATATATATATATATATATATATATATATATATATATATATATATATATATATATATATATATATATAGAATCAGGTTCATCAGCGTACCTATAAGATTCCAGCGTACCCTAATGTGAATGATGATTCACATATATTTTTTTGAATAGACATGTATAAGACAACATTATATAACTTTTTTTTTTCAAAAGAAGCAATATCATAGATCTTGTGAATGGTAAAAAAAAGATCATGTGAATGGTCATTCAACCATTCACATGGTGTGAAATGATCATTCACATGGATGACCATTCACATAAATATGCATTGACCATTCACATAATTTTTAAGGACACAGAAAGTGTGAATGTATGTGAAATTTATATATCATGCGTATAACATTAAATTAAACATGGTTATGAGAAAAAATTTTAAAATTTTTTTTTTAAGGTTGGTACCTTCGGTTGCACTTGATTTCGAGAGGTACTTTTTTGAATCTGAATATATATATATATATATATATATATATATATATATATATATATATATATATATATATATATATATATATATATATATATATATATAGGGTTGGGTTCCGGTAAGAACCCTCGTTACCGTGAGAACCACTCCAAAATGCACAAATTTGTACATCAAATGCACAAATTTAAAAATTAAAAGTTTTACTTAAAACCATTATTAGTCTTAAATATTAATAAATATCATAATCTAACACATTCAAAAATTATATTCATTAAATTATAAACTAAATGCACAAATTTTTTTAAATTCACAATTCGTACATAAAATGGATAAATTATAGCATGAAATGCGTAAATTTTTACATGAAATGCATAAATATATCAAAAACATTTAATTTTAGTATCAAATGCACAATTTATACAGTGGATGCACAAATTTTAGAGTGGTTCTCACGTTCTCACGGTAATGAGGGGTTCTCATGTGAACCCAATCCTATATATATATATATATAGATATATATATATATATATATATATATATATATATATATATATATATATATATATATATATATATATATATATATATATATATATATATATATATATATATATATATATATATATAGGGGGTTCAATTGAAAACCACCATGCACCGGAAAACTTGTGAAAACCGCACTGCACCATCACAAATGCATCAAATTCCCCGCGTGATGCATCAAAGTCCCGCGTGATGCATCAAATTTCCCGCATGATGCATCAAAATCCCTCGTGATGCATCACATTATTTACGATCATGCCACCTCATTTTTCATAAAATGCACCAAATCGGACGGTATGCGTAGGTTTCCATAGTTTTCACGTGCATTGTGGTTTTCCATTGAACTCACCCCTATATATATATATATATATATATATATATATATATATATATATATATATATATATATATATATATATTAATTTGATGGTCAAGACTCAAGAAGCCTCAAGGAAAGATTATGTGTGCGTTGAAGTCGATGTAGAAAGTGGTCTAGTAAATAAATCGAAGTTAAAATATATTGACAAAATTGTTTATGTGCTGGCTGCTGGAATTTTGTTTTATCTCTAGGTTTTTATATAATAATTAACAAAACTAATTTCTTATTCAACCCTTTTCATCATATTTTGATCTCCAAACATTCTCCACCATTAATGTTACTACTGTGGTTGCTGCTCCTATCTTTCTCTCAACAATCACCAGTAACCGTTAGCTCCACCACCACCGACAGCAACAGGATCTTGTGGATGTGGAACCCTAATCTAGTGGCAATAAACTCTCAAGAGGAGGATGACTCATGGGAGGTGAAAGCCTTTGCAGACGACACCGGAAATGTAATGGGAACCACTTGGCCGCCACGTTCTTACACTTGCACATTTTGTAGAAGAGAATTCCGTTCTGCTCAGGCTTTAGGTGGTCACATGAACGTGCATCGTCGCGATAGGGCTCGCCTCCACCAAGCCCAGCCTAACTTGAAAAATCCTAATTCATCTTCTTCCTCTCTCTTGATTAATCCAACTCAGGAACTTGTTGCGAATGGCGGTCTATGTCTTCTCTACACTCTACCTACCCCTAATGCCATTATCAACTCTTCATCATTAAGTAATAATGTTAAAGGTAATTCTATGTTCGTTTCTCTCCATTTCACCTCATCCCCATACGGATAACATTTGTCGATTTTTTTGCAGCCATGGCTCATCATACCTTCAATTCTTCCCTGTCTAATTCTAGCAACACCACTGATCAAGCATCACTGTCAACATCTTATAAAAGCAACAAAAAGGTTAGCAGCGAATGCCTTGACAGCAAGAGAAAGAAGACCGATTCCACAATTGAAGGTATCGATCTTGAGCTTCGTCTAGGATGTAGCTCATCATCTTCTTAAAAGACATACATGGTGTGGTCTTTTATTTATGCTTGCGTTTCCATCATACAAGCTTCAATCTTTTTTCCTTTTCATGTGAAAAAGGTCTGATTTTTTTTTTATTGACTTGTTTGTGATTATCGAATTGAAGCATTTTGTATATTAATTACAACAATAATAGAGCTAAGGATCAAGCTTTAATTGAATACTGAAGGGATAGTTTCAAGGTAAATAAAATGATCCAAAGTGGAGTGTCATTTTCTAGTGCAGAATAATTTCTTGGAGACATCTATCGACTATCATGTATTACATGTGATGCATTTATGTCCATTGATTGTTATTGTCAATAATAACTAAAATAAAATAATAGTCTTTATAATATTAAGATCAATTAAGGGGTTGTTTGTTTACTTTTTAATGGAATCATTAAGAAGTCATTCAAAAATAAATTGACCTCTTAATGATTCCATTAAGAGGTAAACAAACATGACGTAAGATATATACCTGTTGGTTGTTGCTACAAAATTATCTATTCATGTAAGATTTTCTTTTTTAAACCAGTTAGTCACTAGCAAATCAAGGGCCACGACATTTTATAACACCCAAAGGGATTGATTACAAATCCAACCATAACAATCAATTTGACTGTTGCTGTATAATCTAAATGAAATCCATAAAAATGACATCTCATTTATGTCTTTATATTGTTCATGTAAGATATACCTCCTAAAATTTTCAACTTATTAATTCGCTTACTATTTATTATTTATTTTGAGTATAATGTTACATTTTAAATGATAATTGTTACATTTTGTTACTAGTCTATACAACCAGTGTACTTGTTGTATAAGCTAGATTATATATATTATAGTATTATAAAAAATAGTAGTTTAATTGGTACATTAAATTGTAACATATATAAAACTACATTACAATGTTAGCAATATCTTAATATAGTTCTTATCGATTCCTAGCTAGACCCAAAGATTCATTCATGAATGTTAGCTTTGTGAGTTTTTGTGATTTCCTCCTTTTCTTCTACCTTATAATCTGTACTTTGTTTGATATAACTCAACTCTTTCACTATGGATGCAATTAGATTCTATGATTAAAATCCTTAGGCTTAGTAGATCTAGAAAAGTGTATGTTTCAATATTTTTAGTAAACACATTCTTTAAGATTTGAGATTCACCCTTGTACGTACCTTCTCTATCTAGATTTGAGATTCTAGAAATACACATTGTTCATTTCGAAACAATTACTTAATTGATAAAATATTAACTATGTATCATAAAAACAATTAAATATTATAAACGGGTAACTTTAGTTTGAGATGATGAGTTGTAGACCCTGCTTTTATCATATATTCCTGCCCCTTTTCACTACAAAAAATAGGGTTTTAGCATCAACACATGTCGCTTTTAATTTAATGCTCATATAAGTTGCAGCTAAAGTCTTTAACATTGACATGTCACTGCTATTAAGTTGCTTGAAATTGTTCGTAGTTGATACCCACACACAAGATTTTTAAGCTTATGTATGCAACATGCATAAACTGCTACAAGATTCACAATATGTTTTAATTTGTTGTTTGTAACACAATAAACTATTCGTCGTTATCATCACATTAATAAACCATGTAATAAACTACTCGATGTTACCGTCAGGTTATTATCCTTATGTTAATAAATTACTCATTGTCATAGGCTTCCAACATTATCGCTTTAAAATATACATTACTAAACTTATATGTTAAAAAGACTAAAATAAATCATTATGATCTACACACACCCATTATATATGACCCACTAAAAGTAAATATGTCTCAGATCAACCTATTATAATCAATTACAAGTATAAATACATCATACCAACCTATTACAAGTATATCTGACGCATACCATCTGGTTACAAGTAAAATATGACATATACCTACCCATGATGACATGTTACAACTATTTATGTCTTATACCGACCGAGTATCATCAATTTTAAGTATAGATATCTCATATCAGCCCATTATTATACATTAGAACTATATTTGACTCATACCGACTCATCTATCCATTCTATTAAAATAGTAACACATATCACCTGGTGATTAAATAGACTGCTAATTGTATTAATGAGTATATGACATATTTATCCTATAATTTCTATTATTAAAATAAAATTAAGTAATTTATTTATAAAGAATCCTCTTACTAGGGTTTTTGTTTTGAAAACTCATGAATACCGTCTTTTATCTTTTAATCGCCAAGGTCTCTTCTTATCCATAAGTGTTCTCCTACTTTTAGCTTCTTATCGGATCTTTTCATTATCAACTACCAAAGTTTAAACCTAGTTAGTTTAGAATCTCGTATAGTACACGTGCAATAAACTAGTTACAAATAAAATACGACGCATACCTATCCAATAAGTAAATATGTATCATATCGACCAAATATCCATCAATTACAAGTAACCTAATTAAAAAGGACAACTTTAACAATATATAGACGTTGTATGCAATTAATGTAGTAAACGACAATCAAAACTGTAAAACAACATACTATTAAATATTTTTCAGGTTCTACATTCAAAACACGTCTACTTGAGATGCACAAAGTTGTTTTTACAAACTAAAATCTGACTTTAGTTCATCTTTTCATATATGTGTATATAAACTCAAATTTAGGATTAAATGGTGTTTCCAATATTTCTACTTAGTTACAAGTTGACTTTATCCAAAAGAAAGAAGTCATATAAGAAAGACTGTTATAGTACATTGTTATTTTGTTATTATATGCAATTGAGATGACAAATGTAAAATAATCAAATAATCAATTTTTAAAGTGTTTGAATTTGCGTTTTAACTTGTAAAATAATCAAATAATCATTTTTAAACAAACAAGCTACATTTTTGACTTATAAAAAACTGTGGTAGAATAATTAATTCTAAATGCAATAATCACTTACTAATAAATGCAATCCAAACACTTCAAACAGATTATTTACGTCATTGTATTGTAATAATGTAATAATCTCTGTTATAATACAAAACCAAACACCCTCTAAATCATTTTAAGTTTTTGTCTATTTTCTTTGTCTCAAATTGTTTGCTTAAAATAAATATCAACTATCATTAATAGTTGCTTATAATTTATCTAAATCCATTTATGCTCTTAATTATTTGAATTAAAATTTTTGATTTTTTTAAAAATAATTAAAATTTTAAGTGTGACCACCATCATTTTTGTTGATTAAAAGTTGTAAATACTTTACAACTTTAAATTTATGTATTTTTATTTGGTAGAACTTTTTAGGGATCACCGCTACAAGCATCATTTTTTATTATTAATCTAGATAGCTATTTATAAATTGCTCGTCCTTATTTAATAAATGTTTTAATTAATGTGAATGGTGGGATGAACAAGAGGAAGTTAACAAAAGTTACAAAACTACGAATTTGTTTTGTAAACAACACCAATATATATGAGGATTTTTATTTTTATTATTATTATTATTTTTTTGTGTTGATGACAGTCAACATCTAAGCATGAAACTACGTTTGTCATACGCAAAGTTCAAAGAAAGATTCTTGGAACGATTAGGCAAATTTATAATTAGTTTCTTGTGAATGTTAGGTGATTACATAGATACACACGAACATACATGCAAGTACAAGAAAATGATAGCTCAAGTGGGGCTAACTCTTTTATTTATCTATTATATTATATTATAAATACTTTTATTTACAAATTTGATGGATAATGAAGCTTATTGTCATACTGTTTAAATAGATCGACACATAAACAACTAATTTATTTTAGGGCAAATGACCAAAAATAGTAATAAGTTTTGACATTTTTATCATTAATAGTAACATTATTTATTTATTATCATTAATAGTAACAATTTTTTATTTTTCTATCAATAATAGTAATGGGTGACCTATAAACCTGTTTAGCAGGTCACCAACTTTTCAGTTATCAAAAATAGTAACATCTTTACAGATTTTTATCAATAATAGTAACATGTCAAATTAAAAAAAAAAATTGTTATTTTTATTAAGTTTTGTAATATTCCATAAACACCAAAATAAACCAAATTTCTATTCCGAATATTTACGGATAGATAATATTCGATTATTTATTCACAATTATATATAATATGAATGAAAAAAATACTATGAACCATTTCAATTTTTCACTTTTTCCAACAAAAAATCTACGAACCATCATTTTCTTAGTTTTTCCGAATAAAATAATACAAATCGTTCTATTTTTTAGTTTTTTCCAATCTAAGTGGGTCATAGTTTTTTTATTTAAAAAACAACAAATCAAAATGAGTCTCAATATTTTTTATTTATAAAACTATAAACCACAATGAGTCATGGTTTTTCCATTCATTGAAAAACTAAAAAATGAATGACTCACAATACTTTTTTATTCGTAGTAATTTTCATTTGGAATATAAAAATTACAAATTGATCGGTTTTTTAGTAAATTTCAAACGAAAGTGATTACAAACCATACAACTTTTAGCTTTCCCGAATGAAAAACTACGATCCAATCATGTTTTAGATTTTTTTTACAAAAAACTATAAATCATTTTGATTTTTCGTACAAAATAATTCCAACTCATTTATTTTTGTGTTTTTAAGAACGAAAAAACTATGAATTATTTCAGTTTATAGTTTTGCCAAATGAAAAATATTGCAATCCATAAAAACGATACATAATCACTTGTATGAAACTATAAACTGGAATAATTCATAGTTTTTTTCGTTGTTAAAAACACAAAAATAAATGAGTTGCAATTATTTTGTACGAAAAATCAAAATGATTTATAGTTTTTTATTAAAAAAAATCAAAAACATGATTGGGTCGTATTTTTCATTCGGAAAAGCTAAAAGTTGTATGGTTTTTGTAATCAATTTCGTTTGGAATTTACTAAATAGCTTATCAATTTGTAATTTTTTTTATTCCAAATGAAAACTACTACGAATGAAAAAGTATTGCGACCCATTCATTTTTTAGTTTTTCAATGAATGGAAAAACCATCATTCATTTTATGAATGAAAAATATTAAGACTCATTTTGATTTTTTGTTTTTTAAATAAAAAACTATGACCCATTTAGATTGAAAAAAACAAAAAAAAATGAAATGATTTGTATTATTTTATTCGGAAAAACTAAGAAAATGACCGTTCGTAGTTTGTTGTTGGAAAAAGTAAAAATTGAAATGATTCACACTATTTTTTCATTCATATTATATATAATTGTGAATAAATAATCGAATATTATTTATCCGTAAATATTCGGAATAAAAATTTGGTTTATTTTGGTGTTTATGGAATATTTAAAAACTTAATAAAATAAAAAAATTATGTTTTTAATTTGATATGTTACTATTATTGATAAAAATCTGAAAAGATGTTACTATTTTTTATAATTAAAAAGTTGGTGACCTGCTAAACAGGTTTACAGGTTACCAATTACTATTATTGATTGAAAAATAAAAAGTTGTTACTATTAATGATAAAAATAAATAATGTCACTATTAATGATAAAAATATCAAAACAGGTTACTATTTTTGGTCATTTGCCCTTTATTTTAATATTTTATATATGTTATTTACATGTTTTGTTGTTTTGTTATAACGTTTGATATGTTACGTTTTTTTTATCAAAAATTGAATATATCATTATCGTCGAAGCTATTTTCATGTAGCTGACAACTATACAACTGAATTATTTTATTATTTCAAATATAATATAAAACTGTTATATATTTTTCTCTTATTATTTGATATATTATGTTTTATAGCAATTTGTATATCGTTATGATCACATTATCTTAATCTATATTTCGATTTAAATTTATTATCGTCCGAAATATTTTTAAATTATTAAATTTTTTATTTACAATTTAGAAATGTCTATATTATTATGATTTATAAATTTAAGTTAAATACGACGTCATTTGGGTTTTGGAGCCGGTCCAGCCAGTAAACCAGTTCGGTTTATGAAATTATTAGACGGTTGGTTTGACGTTTGCTCCCGTCATAAAAACCGTGTTTTTTTATGTGTCAATCATCAAGCATATAGAGAAGAAAGGTGGATGGATGATGTAACTTTCAAAATTATTAAGATCCAGAAATTAAAGTAATTGTTGAGTCACAAGAATTAATGTGTTTTCAATGGATAATTTTAAACATATATTGATCAGAAATATAACTTTGAAAATGAAAATAGATACCTTTTAAAATAATGAGAAATAATTAAAAAAAAAAAAAAAAAAGTCGATATTTAAATGATCAAGAATCTAAAGTAAAATATAGGTAATTAAGTTTCTTCCTAGGACTATACGTCAACATGTATAGGTTTATATTTCATCAACTTTCTAGCAGTACTTGGTCCAATACTATAATAGCTTTTAAGGTTTTAGACCTTAGCTGTTAAATCAAGCTATCCATACACACAACACACGGATTAATGCAAATTTGTCTTTTATCACATCTTCTTCAACAGTTCTTGTTTGTTCAAGTGATTCGTTAGCGAGCATTTTCGTTTTAATTTAATTTCTCTTTAAGGTTTCTGTCGAATTTATTTTTAATTTATTAAAGAACTAATATATATCAACAACTTAATTTAGATTCAATTTAATTTCTCTACAATTAATTATTGTAAATTTTAATAAATCAAGGTCTTTCTTAATTAGATAGAGTTTATAGATCAAGTGGTTATCACCAAATGTGTAGGGGTTTTCCTTTGGCCAAGGTCTCGAGTTCGAAGAGGTGTGAGGTTTGGTTCTTATAGTCAATGTGTCGTTAAAAAAAAATTAGAGTTTATATAAGCAATCTCCAACAATCGGCCACACAATTATTAAGGGTAATAAGCAAAATTGTAACATATGCTTCTTCCTAATCAATCGGGTATCATATGACGATGATGGGCATATACATGAATGCACCAACGATAATTCAAGTAAATGATTTAATTACATAGACTATAGACATTTGGATGATATGCATAATGTAAAATTTGAGCGTTCGATTGATATGCTTATTTTTTTTCTTTAAAGTTTTATATATCGTCAAATGGTAAATTAAAGGGAAAGATTGGATGAGCATTGGTTGAGGTCAATTAGCTAGGATCCCCTTAACTAATTCTCAAGGTCTTTGTTTTTTCTGTCAATATTATATATATGTATATATAGCTAGCTGGCTTAATTGTTCCGAATAATTTAAAAACAAAATAAATAAAAACTGACATTGTTGATGCATGTGTTGGATGCTTACTAAGTTTTGTTGTCTGAAATTTCGTAATAAATCTCATATCTTATTTAAGCTATTTTTTCTTTGCCATTGTGTCCACACATATCAATTAAAATCCTAGCTAGGTCTATCATATCGGTGGCAGGGTCTTGTGGATGTGGAACCCTAATCAAGCGGTGACAAACTCCAACTCTCATGAGGAAAGTGATTCATGGGAGGTGAAAGCCTTTGCCAAAGACACAGCAAACGTCTTGGGAACCACCTGGCCGCCACAGTCGTACAACTGCACCTTTTGTGGGAGAGAATTCCGATCGGCACAGGCTCTAGGCGGTCACATGAATGTGCACCGCCGTGATAGGGCTCGACTCCACCAAGCCCACCCTAACCTATCTGCTTCTACTTCTACTTCTTCCCCCCTCTTTATTCCAACTCATCAACAACTGGTTGCAAATGGTGGTTTATGCCTTCTCTATTCTTTACCCAACACTAATTCTTTCTTCACCCCTTCTTCTTTACATAATGGTCTTTCCTTTCCTCATAGCTTCAACTCTGAAGCATCACCACCAACAAATTACAAAACCAACCAAAAACTTAGTCTTGACAAGAAGAGAAAAAAGACGGATTCGACAGTCGAAGGTACGATTGATCTTGAGCTACGTCTAGGGTGCAGCTCCTCAGCTTCTTAATTCAAACACATATATACGTACCTGGTGTGTCCCTGTATGTGCCTGATCAAATATGTGTGTTTCTTTCTTGTTAAGTATGTGTTCACAAGCTTCAATTCAATCCATTTTTTTCACTTGATAAGGATTTTCATCTATTTATTTGTCGTTTGTGATTATCAAGGAAATTGTGTATTAAAGGGGTCAGTTTCTAGTTGAATTATGAATAGATGATATATTCCAGATAAAAATTATAAAATTGATCATAAAGTTTAGAGCAGTGGAGTGTCATTTTCTTTTGCAGAATCATTTCATGGAAATATCTATCATCTATTATCAGCGATGCACTATACATGCCAGTTGCTATCGTGAATAATGATTAAGATCGGTAAATTGATATCTTTTTATCAACTTCTAAATGCAAGAGTCACACTGTGAGTTCCAGTTTCCTCTATTATTACAGCCAAAACTTTGTTACCCGATTTGGTCTTTGTTTTTGTTTTACTACTAATGCAAATGGAAATATCATTTAACTTTTGTCATATATATATCAAGCTAGATTCTTGATCTTATTAATTACTAGCTAGCTAGCTAGGGTTATGTAACAAATTTGTGGTGCTGAAGAATTAGTATGTATAAGGCCTCTTTAACATCAGAGATGGTTCTTGAGGCACGGTAATGATCTCGGAGATATTACATATGCACTATATTTATATGATGTTGGACTTGCACATATATAAAGAAGCAGAAACTCCTCCATGGACATAGCTTAATTAATTAGTCCAAATTATTGCTTCTTAATTTTCAAGTCATGATCATATCAACAACAATGATTTTCTCCTAAAGCCTTGTGCATGTTCCAACAGTATATATTGAGACATACTTATGTAAATCCTTATTATAAGGAGATGGATGACGACTCCAGTTAAGCTTATCTCAAAGTAATATGAATCGATCTTAGAAATGTTTTATGGTGTGTCAACATAAAATAATAAATTCACAAGTACATTTTCTAAAGCCAAAATTTTACTCAAGTGGAATTGCAACCTACACACACACACATATATATAACAAGATGGTCGATCTAAATTGAAACGGCTTCCGCAAAGTGATTTCTGTAGATCAAGTTAAAGGGGTTATAAACCTGACTTTTCTTCTTTAATTAGTAGCTAGGCTTCTAAACCAAGTGCTGATCAATCGAGTCAAGCTCTTTTATGATAGTTAAATCTAGGGATCGAGCAATATAGTTTATACTAGCTAATGATCAATGTAATATATTGCGGTCAAATTCATACAAGAACAAAAATATATTATGATTATAATTAAGGAACAAGAAGGTAACTTTAATTATGAAGAGAAAAATATTTGTATGTGCGTTTTTATACAATCTAAATAATTATATATAATTTTAGGATAAATGCCTTGACTGTTAAGGGCTTTAATTCAATTGGTTAGGAGGTACGGATCCTCATATAATTAAGTAACATCAAAATATTGACTGATCATGTATTATGCGGAGCTATTTGGTTTATCAATAAATTTAGGTGTTCTAAGCGTGGGTGATGGCATTGCCGAAGCTCCCGGCTAGTTCTACCTTTTGTTGTTAAAAAAAATGTATTATGCGGAGGTCAAGCAGAATTGTCCTGTGAATTTCAATGGCCTACACACAGAATTATGGATCGTCCTTAATAAGAAAACTTTAAATATATGTAAAAAAGACATTACAAAAAATAATGCAAAATACTTAGCATTTAGACTAGTCAAACAATGATCACGATTATTAAGTCTTTATTAATTAGATTATAAAAGTAGAGAAGCGATGGAAAATTTTATTGGAGTAAATAATCAATTTAAACTTTGTTTTAATAGGCAACTTAGAGGTGTTGTTTTATAAATTTGTTGGGTTTAGTGTAAATTAATAAGAATGGGCATTGGTGCTATTGGTGGATTGAAACTTAATCTTTAAAGTTTCAAATATTAAATAAATTATGACAACTAAAGGCGCGCTCAATATAAAGTGGGGCACTGGCCGCATTATGCAAGCGAACACCTTGCACACCCCTTCACTACAAGAAAAACAGCTATTTGCGACGAAACCCTAGCTAAGGGCCCCTTACGATGGCTAAGGCCGAATTTGCCATCCCTTCGATCATGGCTAATGATGTGGTTTGATACTAGATGCTCCTATTGACACGGTTAAGTTGGTAGTTATTTTGATGGGAATAACTGTTTGGGTCCATGTATAGACTTATAAAAATATAAAGATCGAATAAATAACTTGGAAGCATAAATTAAATTATTCCAAACAGATTTTCCATTCTTGTAAATTATCTAATAACAAAGTTTGAGAATCCGAGTGGGGAAAATTGTTGGCTATCATAAATTCATCAACACGATTAATTTGCAAGATGATTTAAGTATGTCGATTCCCAAGCAGTATAGGGTACGGAAGGTTTACTTTGTTTTAAATGTAATATTATTGACTGCAAAGATATGGTTATATATATGCATGCAGGGATTGGATTGAATGTTAGTGTGGACCAACTATCAACATTTGTAGCTAGCTACATGTTTATGTGGGTAAAATATTTATCCATATTAAGTAAATCCTAAAAGGTCCTTTTTAGAAAGCCTCCATCTAACTTTGCCTTGGAGTCAAGTAGCTGTTGACTTAAAGATGGGACAAAGCAGTGGAAGCTGTCTAAACTGATGGAGGTGTGCCGAAGACCATACCCATCCTCAGAGCCGTCCATAGTATGGATCAGAGGCCTTTCTTGTATCCAGGTAATAGAAGTCTCCCTACTTGGTAACATGAGCCAATGAAATTAGCAAGAGAGATTATAAATATAACCTCATTCCCTACAGACGAGGTAAGTAGAAAATACATACAATCTCCTTGAACACTTTCCTTCTCTGACTTCATTTAATATCGCACCCATTGTTATCCAGAGTATGACTAACTTGGGCGTCGGAGGTGCCTCATAGGGGTCATTCCCCTGTGTTGCACACTGACCTTTTCTTGTTTCTTTGGCTCTCAGATTGTTATACTAAAGATGGATGATCGTATTTGAAGATATCTCAAGGTGTATATAGCAAAGGGAAAATACCGTTCAAACAAATGGCGCCATCCGTGGGACCGGCATAGCCATCGGTCGCTCTTACTACTTTGTTTTTGATTTGGTAATTTCTCAAACCTGTTGTTGATGTACACTATGAGAAAATTGTAATATGGTGGAAAAATGAATGGCTAAACTCTACAACATAGCCTAAAGTTGTTAGTCAGAGCCTATCGGTAAGAACCTTTCTAACCATGCATGTTGGAGTATTGGACGCAACAAACTATCATGTTCCATGATTTCTTCCATCTCCACTTGGTGTCCAGGTTTTAATTCTTATTCCACTCTCTTACTTATTCGCGTCTTTTGAATCTCTATATGATTGCGAAAATGATAAACCACCTATTTATTGTTGAACTTATTCAGCGATTAATCTTCTTGTTAATATGAAAATAAGATATAATAGCAATAATCTATGGTTCCAGATCTATATTATGAAATTTGACAATAATTTAGTGGGTCAGAAGTCCGGAAGTCAGACTTCCGAGTGGCTTTCGCCCTCCAAGTCCGAGTGACTCATCTTAGATATGTTTTTATTAAGATGGAAATGAACAAAAAATAAACGGGTGAAACGAATATAAAGTGATGACGAGACCACTAAATGTTAAAGTTGTAAATCTAAAAGAGATAGAGGGTTTCACCTCATACCCTAGTCAAAGAGATGTAGGATAACACTCTGACTTATGACTCGGAAGTCTAATAACCAAAAAACAAAATTTCTTACTTATAATCGAAGTCTTCTGACTTCCATGTTTGGATGATATTCTAATCAGAACCTCTTGACCTCTGTTCCTTAAATTCTAATTATGTTTTCATATCATAGCCTTCTTGCAACGTCTTCTAATATCTTGTAAAAATCATTCACCTTTTGTTAAAAGTTTTCTATCCATGGTGGAGATATTCTGGCCTTCGAGGGACATTCCCTCCGAAGGAAGCTCCTTGCATTTTGATAGATAACCTCAGTTTATACCCTCTGAGTTCTGACCCTTAGTCGCTACTCCGACCAACACCTTAGTCAGCCTCCGACCAGCGTCTTCTGACCCCTTAGTCAGAACTCAGACCTACACCTTCTGACCCCTTGGTTAGACTCCGACCAACACCTTGGTCAGCCTCCGACCAACACCTTCGTCAGACTCCGACCAGCGTCTTCTGACCCCTTAGTCAGTATGCCGCCTAACACCTTCTGACCCCTTAATCAGAACTCCGACCAACACCTTCTGACCCTTTAGTCAGGACCGTGAATCATACCTTATGACTCGTCAGTCAGAACCCTGCCTTTTGACTCATTAGTTAGAGTCTCCAGAACCATATCTTTCGATCCTTCAACCAAAACATTGAAGCATACCATATGAGTTCTGACTCCTCAGTTAGATACTCAGTAGCATACCTTCTGACATAAATCCTTTTGACTTTTTATCTTTTAGTCAGAACTTATGGATATGACATTCATGTAGTTGATCATATTCCACTACTTGAGACCATGTATATCTTTAGTAAAAACTTTAACACTTGACTTGATTACCTTTTAACTTTAATCTAGAATCTTCTTTGAGTAAAAACCTTCTGAACCTAGTAGGTCATTCATGTAAGTTCGTATGCTTAAAGCATACTTCTATCCATTTTAATAATGTTTTCCAAACCTTGTTTGAAAATCTATGTTGGAATGAATATCGTAACTCCATTACTCAGGTCACAACCTTGTAAAGAATAATCATATTTGGTGTACTCGCTTACACACAACTCTAGCAATTTAAGGACTAATATACAACACACCTAAAGATCAATGATACGATTGATTGACTCATCTTATGTTATTTATTACCTTTGCTTTTATTGGTTTAGTTGAACATCATCCATAGGAGGTCCCTCCGATTAGATGACTTGTTACATTTCCGGAAAGTGATATTTGATTTTTCAAACAAATAAAAAAAAAGAGGGAGAGAGAGAAGGGGGAAGCATATAATGACTCTTATAAACAATGTTTTATTCAGATTTCTTTAAAGCTTTTCCAATTTAACATCAATGTGTCGTGAAGCTTAGGCATATGTACCTACATAATTAACATAATCATATTCCATTTAGCTCTTTTTACCTACAGATCTCTTGGTAGTTACCTTCGACGCTACAATCTTTGGAGAAATGATTAATTGCCTTGCGAGTAATCTAGTAGAAGTCTGACTTCCTCTCATCTAGTGAATCATTTTTGATTTTTCAAAAACAAAAAAAGGGGGGGGAGAAGGAGTATAATAGCTCTTATGAAAAATCTATTATTCAAATTAGCTTAGAGGCTTCTTAATCCGATTTTATTCATCATATGATGTCATTAAACCCAAATCCAACAGACCTCTTAGCAAAACCTCTGAGATCCTTCGTCTAGTCTTTAAACGTGAAATTCCCTCTGAGTAGAGTTACCCCTCCGAATCCTTCTTAGTGGAACATTCAAACCTTTGACCACTTTGAGTCACACTTTTAACGTATATTGGTCATACCGCTTATTAGATTGATTATTCATATACCACCTTTAAATGCACGTCAATACATGGCTATATGATATTATTAACGATACCATACTCATTTGCATACCCTCAGCCATCTTGAGTCAAACTTCCTAATCATACTTTAATTCATACCTATTATACATTAATTACATTTCTTGTTTGTAATATTGGCATCATTCTAACTGTCACCAAAACATTTAGGTCAAGTTAATATCGGTCTCCATTAGCCATAATCCGATTTCTTTACCCCCGAATAATTGACACACTAAGGACCAACTCAATACTAATACTACATTTGTTTTTTGATGCACAATTTAACCCTCTAAACATGTGCCAGAAACCTCTGAGTTATGATTAACTCCTATTGGTAGAATAGGATATATATACATTTTGTAAAATTTGTAGGTATAGAGGTAATTTATATAACCTCATTTAGTTATAGGACTTGTCTAAGTTTATTTAACACCCTCAATACCAAATTACCTTATGTAGTAGGCAATATTGTTATACTTGCTACTAATATGTCATGGTTATATGTCACATCACATCAAAAGCTAATATACTTCAAAGTATTATTTTGCTAATGACAGTAAAGTCTGATTTCCAACATCTACCATCTAGTCAGTATGCGTTTTCTTGATCTTCTAGTTGTGCTAGCCCTACATTTGGTTAGCAAGTGTTGCATCTGTCAACTTCTAAAACAAACATTTCAATGGGTTATGGACTCACATTTAGAAGAAACCTATCTTCCTTTCGAGACACCATAATGTATTGGTAAGTCCACAAACCAAATATGTATTGTCATAAATCACTTGGAACTATACTTTGCTCATTATTAGAATTCTCAAATTTTCATCCTCTGTCGATAAAAACATGCATGTTTACTAAATTTATACTAGACGAAAAAGGTCCAAAAACATCATATACGTAAAATTATAGAATTCATATGACCTTGAATACTAGTAAACCTTTTTATGCATATTCTTACGGACATGACTCATGTATAGATGTGCTAATACAGACAATAAGATTGCTTGTAAAATTGCATAACTTGATGGTGGCAAAATCACTACAAAATCTGGTATTAAATACCAGAAACTCTTTTTTGAGCTAGCTAAACATTTGAAGTAACAATATCAACCCACTATTTATTATTGTAGTTCAAGACTACCAATAATATTAGTAGCATAAATGGGGGGACAAAAACCCTTACATTATGTTGCTCATGTAAACGTATTTGTTAAACTCCAGTTGACACAAATCGAAGTTAGTAATACAAAGTGCCTACATGTATATACCTGGATGGTTGGATAAGTCAAGGAATGCTCATGAGCACCGATGTCAAGTATAAGTATAACTAGTCGATAAACAAGACTTAGCCACTAGTCTTACAATCCTGAAACTTTACATCAGGACACCTTATGATGGCCAAATTGTAAGTGATGTTTAGTCTCGGAATGTATTTCTGAGCCGAGCTTCAACCCGTGCTTATCATTAAACCATGATTACTCCACACATTGTAAATATACTTTGTCGGTGTTTTCTTTATTTTATTTGTCAACCATTTTTAAGAGAAAAGTATTCATACATAAGGATACAAAGTACAAGACCGATTCATATGATTGTTTTATAACATGTTATACCTCTACAAAGCCATAGTTGACACGTTATAAATCAGTATCTTCTAGCATATAGACACAACTTAATTTTTGGAACCATCAAAGCCTTAGTCATGGAATACCGATTAAACTTCAGATTCCAAGACGCCAACTAGGTTCACTCTGGCATTCGATCAATAAACCTCCAGTCAAGTGACTTCCTAAGTGTAGTTGTTCGATCGTATTCATTATAGTTAAGGTCCTTATATCAGGTATTCACTGTACACCTAATCTCTCCCTACAGTCTTACTACATTATAATGGTAACTTAAACATTGGGACCGGTACCTTTGATCTTAAACCTCTCATTTTGAGTCACAACATCTGTCTAGTGCATAACATGTCGTGTCTCATCAATGAGACAATATAAATATAATAAAATTCCCAAGAATATACAAATGTTACGACGGTAATTATTTAGTTCCTATATCTATAAACACATGCACCAATGTAGGTATTTTACTTTCAAAAGGAAAATGCTTACAAATTTAGCATACACCATGATATACATTTTTTTTTTGTTTTCTAAAAAAAAAGAGGGGGTGAATATGTATATAGAGAGAGTTTTGCTGTATTTATATAGTTACCATTAACAAAACAAAGGAAAAGTAAATCTCCAAAAGTCACACATCAGGGTCATTTTAGTAATATTCTAACTTTTAGTAGTAAGTTTCCTTCGCCTTCCGGTAGAATTCATTTGATAATCGTTAGAAGTCTACTAAGTGTTCATCTGCTAAAAGTATTAGAGTCTGACCTTCAGCCTCTAACCTTAGTCTGCAAGTGATAACTCTAACCTTCAACGTTCTAGACTCTAGTCAGCAAGTGTGAACTCTAGTTAACTATTTCGAGTTATTTTGAAACCATCATCTATATATTTGAACATCTTATTAGATCTCATTCTAGCCTATCTTTGAGACAACCTACCTTCTGGGGGACATGTTAACATTATGTACGCATGTTACATCCGATATACTCAACTCGATATACTATATATGTATGTTAATAATATTACATATAGCATTATTAATTGAAAATATAATCAATTTAAGTTTTGTCATATTAGTTCAATACTACTAATGGAGTAGTAACATTGAACTAGGGGGCTGTCATATATTACAAGTTTTATACAAAAGACCATAAAGACAAAGACATAAATAAAATGGAGCAGTAATGTTGAAGGAGTTTGATCTCCTTTCTATCGGTGTGTTACCTTCCAGTCAGAGGACACCACGTTGGAAAGATGAGCTCCGCTCTCCTTCCATATTCTGTGTTAGTCTCCAATCAGCAACTACACTCACTCTTTCTAAAGGTCGAGTTTGCTCCCTTGCTAAATTATACCGACTTTGGTCACCATATCGAGATAGAAATGAGATAAGGTGTAGCGCGGACCAACTTAGGCCCTACGTTTAACTCCACCTCGTAAATCTCGGAAAGCTAACTTATTCTTAAGATAATATATATGTCCTTTTGGGCTTCGGGATCCATCATCCTCATTTATGAGCAAACCTCTAGTAGGAGCTTGTTCCTTATTGTGTCGACACCAAGCTGCTTATTGAACACTTTCCATCAGGAATGTGTTCCTCGCACTTCTTGAACACTCTCCATCAGGAGTCTGTTCCACCCTGCATATTGAGCACTTTCCATCAGGAATGTGTTCCTCGCACTTTTTGAACACTCTCCATCAGGAGTCTGTTCCACCCTGCTTATTGAACATTTTCCATCAGAAATTTGTTCCTCGCATTTATTGAATATTTTCCGTCAGGATTATATTCTGTCCGACTTAATGAACACTCTCTATGAGTTAGTTCATCACACTTATTATGTCCACTAGGAGTTTGATGGCATACACTTGGGGTTTGTGGTCCAAAATAAAATCATGTATCACTTCAATATCAATAAATATATAAAATAAAATAATGTGTATCAGTCTGAACTGTTTGATCATGCCAAACACTCGGACTGGGGAGCTTGTTTGTATGGATAAATCGCCCACTAAGTGGAATCTTAATATTGATTGACATAAGTAGAGGAGAGGGATTTGATTGGTTGCAGACCGGCCCTCCGAGTAGCGCAGGTTAAAGGTCAAGATTCCTATATAGTAAGGGATCCCGCTTAAAAATAAAATCGCCGGATATGACTCACAGAGACACGCGTAGGACTCTGAAGCCGCCATCTGGACTCCTCATCATGATTATGATATCAGGAGCAGTTAGGCTACCCGGCGCATCTGAGTATTTTTTCCTCTTTATTCCATTTATATCCAAAATAACATCAATAAATATTTCCCACTTACTCGGAGTCTGAGGCTCTAGACTTCTAGAACTTCAGACTCGGGGGCTTGTTTATGTGGGTAAAATATTTATCCATATTAAGTAAATCCTAAAAGGTCCTTTTTAGAAAGCCTCCATCTAACTTTGCCTTGGAGTCAAGTAGCTGTTGACTTAAAGATGGGACAAAGCAGTGGAAGCTGTCTAAACTGATGGAGGTGTGCCGAAGACCATACCCATCCTCAGAGCCGTCCATAGTATGGATCAGAGGCCTTTCTTGTATCCAGGTAATAGAAGTCTCCCTACTTGGTAACATGAGCCAATGAAATTAGCAAGAGAGATTATAAATATAACCTCATTCCCTACAGACGAGGTAAGTAGAAAATACATACAATCTCCTTGAATACTTTCCTTCTCTGACTTCATTTAATATCGCACCCATTGTTATCCAGAGTATGACTAACTTGGGCGTCGGAGGTGCCTCATAGGGGTCATTCCCCTGTGTTGCACACTGACCTTTTCTTGTTTCTTTGGCTCTCAGATTGTTATACTAAAGATGGATGATCGTATTTGAAGATATCTCAAGGTGTATATAGCAAAGGGAAAATACCGTTCAAACACTACACAAACCCCGCGTTGTTCAAGCCAAAAACACCTTGAGTATTTTGGTTGGCCAATTATCGAACAACACATACGTTTTCCATTTAAAAAAAAAAAACATTTGTAGGTAAACAGATATATATACAGCTAAGAGAAACGTAGATAGCTAGGGCCTGCATATTTTCAAGTGATTATGGTGAGAATACTTTGGTCCCCTCCTCTTTTTGTTCTCCCCACACCTTGGCTATATCTTTCATTAATGATATGATATATATGCATGATAGTTACCACCATATCTTAGAGCTATATATGAACAGGATTATTGTCCAATTTCATCTGGTCCCCTCCATATACTTATGAAGTTGTAGAAATATTCTTAACTTTAGCCCTATCTTTTCTTTAGCTAGAGATCGATAGATATCATTCATAAAATTAATCAACTAATTAATACCTAGCTATTTGTACATGTGTATGTCTTCCAAAAAGATAAAAGAAAAAAACCACCTAGCCACTTGTGCATGATTAACCAAGCTAGAGTTCATCTGAATTCATTAATTGGAACATACATATATGCATGGTCAGTGGAATCAATGACACGTTTAAACAACATTTGAAGTTTGCATTCTAGTATTCAACTCAACCAATCGCGGCCAGATCTAGGTTTCAGAAAGAGAGTACGCGTCAATATATGCACAACCAGGTAATTATTATTTGAAGATTACTATGCTTCTTGTTGAATTGCATATATTACTTTTAATTTTATGGGTTATTGGATTTCATTGTAGATTGTTAATTTGAGGACTGACTTTCGACAGACAGGCCCAGTTAATTGATTGTGTATTTAAAAGTTTCAAAATTCTTACATTCCTGGGATTGACCTAGCTAGTTTTCTTATACATAGGTCTGCCCTGATTTCAACATGCATTTGAAGTTTGTAATGTTTATATATATCGCCAAAAAGAAACCTGCATGTTTACAAATATGTCTTTTAATTAAAAGGCAAAATAATTAAAGATACAAAATAAATAAAACTTACAACAAAAATGACATGCAAGTGTATTAGTAAATATGCATGGTTTGCAGTGCATGATAGAGGTAAATAAACAAAAGATGGAGTAAATTAAAGCCTTTAAACAGATCGAATATATGTATATATAGTATTAATGAATTAATTAATTAAGTAATTAAGAAGGTACCCTGGACCTGGTGGTGAGACTGAGTGGGTGACAAGCTGATCGATCAATTGATATCACATGTGCAGTGGGACTGTATCAGTTTCTTTTTCTATTACTTTGATTATATGAATCCAATAATAATAATAATAATGCAGTAGCAATAAATATCGACCAAGATATGATACGGGTAGTGAAAAGCTGTTTTGCAGAGAGATTAGAGAGTAGGGTCAAGACAGAAGCACAAGTCCTATTCCATTGCATGGGCTGGAAAACCAAGAATAATGCATTACTCCTCTCCTTCTTCATCATCATCATCATCTCTTCCCTCGATCCCCTTTAATTTCTTGTTGCAGTATTACTAAAACGACCATTCTTAAGGTATTCTGACAAAATGCAGAAATGGATATTTGTGGTATATATATAGCAATAGCCTTGGTGTAAATGTTTAACCTAGAGAAAGAAACTATATATCCGGTCAGTGTAAAAGTGGAAGCAACGTACACTTGTGTATTTTGCTTTCTTTGTGTGTCCTACATTATTTGTACTTGCAATCATGTCCTCTTTCCATCTCATCAACCGCTGATTTTTTATTTTTAATTTCTTTACTTAATTTTTTTAACCCATATATTATATATATTAATATATATATACACACACACGCACACATAACATCTGGCCGCTTTCAAAAAGTAAGTACCACATATAATAGTATCATTATAATTAATTATCTTCTTATATATAAATGTATCAATTAACATTATAAGAATGTATGTATCCAAGAAATCATTAAAAATAAAAATTCATACATTCACACACACACATTTATAAATACAATTAAAAAAGTAACTAAATTCTCATTTGTCATCTTCTCATGATGTCAAGTGGCATCTTCTATTAATGACAAATGTTAGTTAGTATTTCATGCAAGTTAAATTAAAATTTTTAAAACAAATTATTTTTAAGATAAGATTATGGTTAAATACTAAAATCTCACACAAAAAATAATATTTAAAAGTATTTTTGATTAATAATTATAATAATATTAATGATAAACTTAATAGTTATCAATGGTTACTTTTTTAATGATTTATACATAAATTAATTATAATAAGATATATTAAATATCTTTATTATTAAAAGTTTTAATATTAATTTTTAAATTTAAGTTTATATAGTTTTAAAAAAATAAATTTATTAAAATTATCCGTGTGTATAATATATATATATATATATATATATATATATATATATATATATATATATATATAAATCTGTGTATGTGTGTGTATGTATGTGTGTGTGTGTATGTAGAGAGAGAGAGAGAGAAAGTGCGTTAGACAACCACAATACATGTAATGCACAATTTCCCGTATGATTTTATTGGACCTGTATAATCAAACGGTGAAATATATATTAAAATCATAAATTTAAGGTATGATATAAGGAAAATATTTCAATAATATATGTTAAATACAAAAAAGAAGAAATTTTAAAGTAAAGATATCTATTTGAAAATAACACAAATACGAAGGGTGATATTTGAAACTTTTAAAGGAAAAAAACAAAAAAGACAGACAAAAAAATAATAATAATGTTATGTGGAACTTGGTGAAGACAAAAAATTAATATTTTCTGAAGGCAAGTAATCATCACTTGACATTTCTCAAAATGAAAATCACAAATGTACGTTGGGACGTAAAAGGAGTATTGTAGTTATATATGTTAAATGCAGAAAATGAATTAACTAATAGAAAAGGGAGCTTATTTAAAAAGTTCACTACAAGAAAATAGGGTTTTAGCGGCGACAAATGTCGCTGCTAATGCCTGTGTTTGTCGCTGCTAATGCCTTTAGCGGCGACATGTCGCTGCTAAAAAGTCGCTGCTATTGCTTTAACACTAAAAGTCGAGTGTCGCTGCTATTTGTGTCGCTGCTAAAGCCTGTCGCCACTATTGCCTATTGTCGCTGCTAATAGCGTCGCTGGTAATACTTATATATTTTTTTTTTAATATTTTTTAGTAATTAATAATAAACCTGCTATATTTAATATATATTTATATATATATATTTGTAACCTGCTATTTTGTTTAAATATATACAATACGTGCTACAAAATTCATAATAATATATATACACAAACAACGTACGTTACAATAACGTTTGTTACATAATTAGCTAAAACATTAATAATCTAATCATTATCTTCGTTGTCGTCGTTGTCTTCGTCATGCTCGTCGTTATCGTTTTGAGTACTGAACTTTCGATAGAGTTCCATCATCGCATCTTTAAATTGAGGGTTGTTATAGACAGCATCGAAATTTTCCGGCTACAAAATATATACATATATACATTAGCTCTCATCGAAATTGGTGTATAAGAACTAGATATAACTAATATCAGCCCATCATCATCAATTACAAGTATATATGTCTCATACTAACTTATCAAGACTCGTTACAACTGTTTATAGCAAATACCGAGTTATACATACTCATCATGGCGTATAAGAACTAGATATAACTAAAACAACCTATCATCGTCAATTACAAGTATATATGTCTTATACTAACTTATCAAGACTCGTTACAATTATTTATAGCAAATACCGACTTATACATAACCATAATGACGTGTAGCAAGTAGATATAATTAATACCGACCCATCATCATCAATTACAAGTATGTATGTCTCATAATAACTTATCAAGACCCGTTACAACTATTTATAGCAAATACCGACTTATACATAACCATAATGGCAAGTAAGAAGTATATATAACTAATACCAACCTATCACCATCAAATATAAGTATATATGTCTTATACTAACTCATCAAGACCCGTTACAAGTACTTTTAGCAAATACCGAGTTATACATAATCATCATGGCGTGTAAGAACTAGATATAACTAATATCAGCCCATCATCATCAATTACAAGTATATATGTCTCATACTAACTTATCAAGACTCGTTACAACTGTTTATAGCAAATACCGAGTTATACATACTCATCATGGCGTATAAGAACTAGATATAACTAAAACCAACTCATCATCATCAATTACAACTATATATGTCTTATACTAACTCATCAAGACCCGTTACAAGTACTTTTAGCAAATACCGAGTTATACATAATCATCATGGCGTGTAAGAACTAGATATAACTAATACCAACCCATCATCATCAATTACAACTATATATGTCTCATACTAACTCATCAAGACCCGTTACAAGTACATTTAATAAATACCGACTTATGCATAACCATAATGGCATGTAAGAAGTATATATAACTAATACCAACCTATCATCATCAATTATAAGTATATATGTCTTATACTAACTCATCAAGACCCGTTACAAGTACTTTTAGCAAATACCGAGTTATACATACTAATCATGGCGTGTAAGAAGTAGATATAACTAATATCAACCCATCATCATCAATTATAAGTATACATGTCTCATACTAACTCATCAAGACCCGTTACAACTATATATGACTCATTACCATTATAAGTTTGTCAGATAATTTACCTGTGATGGACGTGAGGTCTGCCTGGGTAAGTATGCGCTTGATGTCGCCGTTCCGGAAGGTTTATGACCGACTCCTTTTATGTGTCCCCGTCTGGAACCTAATATCTTCTCAAAAAGCGATACCTCATCTATTTGGGTTGGATTGTTCGACGAGGATGATCGTTCGTATTGTTCCGAGAACTCACGTATCAAAGCATGCTGTATTTTACAAAGATAATTAAATAGATTAGTATACTTTTAAGCATTAAGCATCAATATATTTTTAAGTTTAAGCATAATCACTTACATATTGCGCCTCGACCATTGGGTCATCAAATAGCCCATTCTTATTGATATGCGCATCATAAAATGCTTGGATACGACTTATACTCTGTTTAACATAAAAATTTGATTAGATATGTAAATATATATATCTGTGTGTGTGTGTGTATCTATATTGTTTGTCATAACTTACTTTTTTATGACAAGCGCTACTATACGATCTCATCCCTCCATGATTCTTAACCACTTGTTTAGCACGATTTATTTTGTTTTGACTAGAACGCTTCAAATATTTTTCTGTGTGAAAAAAATCAATGCATCTATGCCAATTTTCCATAGTCATACCCTCAGGGGGGTTGGCCCTAGCTCTCTCAACATCCTCATATCCTCCCACTTTTTTAAAATATTTATTTGCTTCAGTTTTACGACCTCTATAACGAGCCGACATCATATATTCATAACCCTCCCTTAACCTGCTTTGAGTAGGATCTTCCATAACCCCTTGCAAGTCAAAATATGTCTAAAAATAATAATAATAATGTTAGACAAGTAAAAAGTAATAAAAGATAAAGATAACCAACATATGCTGTTTTATTTGTTACATATGCTGTTTTATTTGTTACACGACATGCGGCTCTTGACTCGTGTTGCCCGTTGAACTCCAAACTCGTTCTCCATGGGTGATTAGGTTCTAAGAATCGGCGATGACCAACATATGCTGTTTTATTTGTTACACGACATGAAGGAGTGTCTTCATTGCAAGTCGGACATGCTTTGTACCCTTGTCCGCTCCAACCCGATAGACTACTACGAGCTGGAAAATCGTTTATTGTCCATAACAACACTGCTTTCATGTTAAAGGATGTGTTTGTCATTACATCTTTAGTACGTACGCCTGTGTACCACAACTGTTTAAGCTCTTCCACCAACGGCCTGAGAAAAACATCCATGTCTTTTCCGGGTGATTTAGGACCGGGAATCAACAAAGACAACATAAATGATGACTCTTTCATACATAGCCATGGTGGCAGATTGTATGTGGTGAGTACAACCGGCCACGTGCTGTAAGCCGAACTCATGTTACCAAATGGATTAAAACCATCAGCTGCGAGTCCTAGACGTACATTTCGAGGTTCTCTCGCAAAGTCAGGGTACTTTATGTCAAATTCTTTCCATGAAGATCCATCAACGGGATGACGCATCATACCTTCTTCTAATCGTCCGGTACTGTGCCAAATCATATTTTTTGCCGTGTATCTTGAACAGTACAAACGTTGTAGTCTGGGGGTCAAAGGAAAGTATCGTAACACTTTGTGAGGTACCAGCTTACCCTTTGTGTCTTTATCAACCCAACGACTCTCATTACAAACAGGACAATACTGTAACGACTTATCTTCTTTCCAGAAAAGAAAACAATCGTTTTTGCACACGTGTATCGACTCATAACCCAAACCAATCTTTTGTAATTTCTTTTTAGCTACATAATGTGTTGTGGGAACCCTATTTTCTTTCGGAAATGCAGATTGCAACAATGCAAGGAGCTGATCAAACGAACTATTAGTCCATTTGTTGTTCACCTTGACATGCATCAGTTTTGCTAAAAAGTCGAGAGAAGAAAACCAAGTACAGCCAGGATATAATTCGGCATTGACTTCTTCTAACAACTTAAGAAAGCCTTCATCGACACTCATGTCCTCTGTATCTGAGTTCCGTTCTTCGTGGTTAGTATCGTTCCCCCTGAACTCGCCCATAATGTCGTCGATAACACTAGCCATCTCGTTAGTTGGAGGTACGTCATCTACAACCGGAGGCGGAATTCTACTTTCACCATGATAGACCCATGTAATATAAGATCGAAAGAAACCATTTATATGTATATGAGCTCTCATTAATGAAATTCTTGTGAACTTATTGTTCCCACATTTTCTACACGGGCATCTAATTTGACCTCTATCGTCGACGTGTGCTTTGGATCTCTCAACAAAAGATTCGAGTCCTTGTTGGAACTCAGGAGAATTACGGTTTTCAATAGTAGTCCATGTTTTATCGATAGACATTATGCAACTGAAACATAAGTTAGAGTTTAAGGTTTACTCTACGAGAATTAAAATTTCATGATTCGAAAAGCAAACTCGAAATGAGTTTAAAAATCAAACATGGATAAAGTATTTACACGGGTAGGCTTCTAAACCCACTTTTCGAATACCTTACCTCATATGTGAATGCACATTACTCGATTGCTTGTTTAAAAAAAATTCGGCAGCATTTCCCCTTAGCTCTCAAGTATATATAAAAGTATATATACCCGAGAAGCAAAGAGAAAATGGCAACTGAATCTTTCTTAAACAAACAATCATGTAATACACATTCACATCCTAAATGAGATAAGGTATTCAAAAAGCAGTCCCAAAACGGGGACAGCCCGAAATTAATTACTAAATCAATTTCGGACGGGCATGTATTCTAAGCTCAAACACACACCTAACACATTTCACTATTTTAAGAGTATATATTCTCATTTCTTATAGAAATAAACAATTCATATCACTAATAAAATAGTTACACATTAATACATACAAATACACACAAATATAAACATCAACTCATATTATATGTTATTATAAACTTTTATACAAATAATTACACAATAAATCTACAAACATATAATTGCATCTTAAAATAAATAACGATAATATAATTATACAAAAAAAACAACAAATATACTAAATTAACAAAATTTTAAATTATTTAAATAAACATACACCTAGTTTAACAAATACATCGTATTTTTTTACCTAAAACAATCACACACACATTAATAAACTAATAGACACTAAAATTATACAAAATAGACACCAAATATACACAATACAAGTACATTGCTTTCTATAAACTTTTATCATAAAAATTTTAGTAAATCTACATTATTTTACCATAAACATATACAAAATACACACACTAATATATAAAACACATATAAATACACACACTAATACACAAAATACATATAAATACACACACAATAATATACTAAATACATATAAAACGTTTATAAATACTTAAAAAAACACAATAATTCCAAAAATATTTTAACAAATTCTAAAAAAACCTAACTTTGATAAATCTAAAACTTTTATCCAAGAAAATAATTTAAACAAACCTACAAATAATTTTTACAATTCAATAAAAATAATAACCTAATTTTGATCAATCTAAAACTTTTATCCAAAAACAAATACACACAAATACATACATTAATATAATAAATACACAAAAGACAAACAAATACACATTTTAGCACTCAAAATACATAAATATACAAACACTAACACTAATACACAAAATACATACAAATTAAAAACACACACTAACACTCAAAATACATACAAATACACACTAATTTAATACATTACAAACAAAATACATACCTTGCACAGAGAGAGAGCCGGCGGCGAGAGAGAAAGCCGGCGGCGAGAGGCAGCACAGCGGCGAGAGACACCACCGGCGGCGAGAGAGCAAGAGAGATGAGATCTGAGACACCAAACACATCAATACCCACACATTACATATATTTATGTAAAAAATACACAAAACACAAAGAAAAACCCAAAAAATCGGTGCTTACCGGTGGGAGGAAGCTAAAATCGCAGAATGGAGAAGAAGAAGCTGTAAAGGTGAAAGTGAAAGAGAGAGAGGTGGAAAAGGGAGAAAAGGGGGCGGCAAGTCAGGCGCCTTTTTTTTGGGTATTAGCGGCGACAGTATGTCGCTGCTAAAGGCTTTAGCGGCGACATGTGTCCGCGTATTTTGGGTGTCGCTGCTAAAGAGTTTGTCGCTGCTAAAGGTGTCGCCGCTATTGACCCTTTTTCTTGTAGTGGTTGGTGATATATGTTATTTTTTATCTTTCAAGTAATTAATGTAAACTATTATGTTATCTTTAGGGATTCAATGGAAAACTAACGTGCACCGGAAAACCTTGGAAACATCCATGTACCACCACAAATGCATCACAATTCCCGCATGATGCATTAAATTCCCCCATGATGCATCAAATTCCCGCGTGATGCATCGACTTTCCGCGTGATGCATCGACTTTCCGCGTGATGCATCTCCTGATCCAATGGCTATAAAGTGGTTCACGAGTTTTCCGATGCATATAGGTTTTCCATTGAACACACTCATATATATATATATATATATATATATATATATATATATATATATATATATATATATATATATATATATATATATATATATATATATATATATATATATATATGGGTGAGTTCAATGGAAAACCACTATGTACCGGAAAACCGTGGAAACGTACGCGTACCGTCCGATTTGATACATTTCATGAAAAACGCGGTGGCATGATCGTAAATAAAGTGATGCATCACGCGAGATCTTGATGTATCACGCGGGAAATTAGATGCATCACGCGGGATTTTGATGCATCATGCGGGAAATTTGATGCATTTGTGGTGGTGCAGTGCAATTTTCACAAGTTTTCAGGTGCATTATGCAAAAAGACGGTGCATCACGCGGGAATTGGATACATCACGCGGGAATTGTGATGCATTTGTGGTGGTGCATGGAGGTTTTCCAAGGTTTTCCGATGCATGTTGGTTTTCCATTGAACCCCCCTCTATATATATATATATATATATATATATATATATATATATATATATATATATATATATATATATATATATATATATATATATATATATATATATATATATATATATAGTGTGTGTGTGTGTGTGTGAGTGTGAGTGATGGGGGGTTTCAATGGAGAAACAAGTGTTTATCGGAGAATCTTGAAATACCACAATGTATGTAATGTACAATCCCCCGTGTGAATTTATTGAACCTATATAATCATTCGGGAGATTATGCATCACATGAGGGGAGCTTTTTGTACATAATTCCCTCGTGTGATGCACAACCCCTCCGTTTAATGCATAATCCACTTGTGTGATACACAATCCTTTTATGTGATGCATAATTTTCTCGTGTGATGCAATATGTATTTTCTTACGATGCATTGTGGTTCTCCATGGTTCTCCGAAGTATAAAGATTCTCCATTGAACTCACCCCTATATGTGTGTGTATATATATATACACACACGGGTGAGTTCAATGGAAAACCTATATGTATCGGAAAATCTAGGAAACACTTTATAGTCATTGGATTAGGTGATGCATCACGCAGAAAGTCGATGCATCACGCGGGACTTTGATGCATCATGCGGGAATTTCGATGCAATTGTGGTGGTGCATGGAGGTTTTCCGATGCATGTTGGTTTTCCATTGAACCACCCTCTACACACACACACACACACACACACACACACACACATATATATATATATATATAGTTCGAAAGAATACCACTCATTAGAACATATATACCACCTCTAAAAAAGTTTCTTTTGATTTTTTTTCATAAATATGTTTTAATTAACATTATAAACATGATATGTAAATCTCACATACATTCAAATCTCCTAATTTCTTAAAAGTGATGTGAACGTGTACTTACATAATTTTGCATATATGTGAATGTACATTTATGTGATGTATGATTCCATGCACTTGGAATGTAAAAATGTGCGTAAAATTTATATATGATCTATCTAATGTTAATTAAAAGATATTTATGAAAAGAAATTTCACTTAGAGTGTTACTAGTTAAGCAACCCATGTATTTCATGGGTATATTTAATAAAAAAATTCTAATTAAAAAAATATATAATATTAATATATACTTAAAAATATGATAAAATGCTAATACTAAAATAACATAAAAATTTGTTAAAGTTATATCAAATATGAATTCAATTTGTTATAAGCTAATTATATTAAACAAATAGTCAATATAATAGATTGTATTTAAATTTAAAAATATTATTTTTTTTAATATGATAACATTATAATATATCAATTATATGATCTACTATATATAGTATGTTATATCAAAATTTAGATGTATTTTTATTTTTCAGTAATAAATAGTTTAAAATCACGTTATTATATATGAGAAAACTTTTTAAAAAATTTTAATTAGATTGACTTTCACTAATAGTGACTAAATTATATAGTTATTAATATCAATTTTTTGAAAAAATTAAATGAATAAATTGATAGAGTTATATTAGGAAAATTGAGAGGGAAAATAAAATTTTGATTAGTTGAGGAAGTGACATGTGTCGCTAAATATTTTGCTTTATCAATATAGTAGTTTATTACCCGCGTATTACGTGAATATTTTTAATATATATAAAACATAATAAATTAAAAGGTAAGTGTGTAAATATTATTTTTTGTTAAACAAAAGTATATAAGAATGATATTATTATCTATTATGACCTATTATTTTTATATAAGTCTCTATATATATATATATATATATATATATATATATATATATATATATATATATATATATATATATATATATATATATATATATATATATATATATATATATATATATATATATATATATATATTGATGCATCACGTGGAAATATTGATGCATCGCGCGAGAATTGTGATGCATTTGTGGTGATGCATGGAGGTTATTTGATGTTTTTTAATGCATTGTGGTTCTCCATTGAACCCCGCTACATGTGTGTGCGTAAAATACAACTTCAAGCTTAATTGCTTTGACCATAACAACGATTAGTCTATTACATTGTGTTTCCACATATAAATTAAAGAGCCTTCCACATAAAGATACAATAGTATTGCGCTTTCATATTTTATTTCCCAAACCATTGTTGTTTAAAATTTAATTACCAAATGATGGTATTTTTTTAAAAAAAAACCTCTTTCTCTTTCTCTCTCTCCATTTTTATTTTTAGTTTTCAACTTTTATATTAAAAAAGAGTTAAGTAGATAAATAGTCCCTATAAGTATATAAATAGTCCTTATAACTACAAAATGATTTTGTTTGTCAAATATTTTTTTTTATCTTTTACGTTTCGAAAATATAATATACTAATAATCACCCTTGAAATACAAATCCAATTAAACACCCTTAAAATCAAATATTAAGACGTGTTTTCTTGAAAACCGTCAAATTAACTATTTTTAAAAATCTTGTACATAAAAATTTTCAATAATCTTTTTAACAGTATAATATTACTATTTTATTTTCTGTTTCTAAAATAATTTTTTAAATTTATACAAATTAAAAAAAATATTTATTTGAGTATTCCGTGTAGTACACGAGTAATAAACTAGTTTTAATTATAAAAATAACTAATTTTTTTTTCAAATTCTAAATAAACAAATTTATCATTTTTAGTTCTTTATAATAAAATTATATTTAAATGTTTCACAATTCATACATTTAGCTGCCATCAAGTATCATCAAATCTCATGGAACACACTAATGATTAGAATTTTAGTTTATTTTAATTTTATTTGCAAGTCAAATACAACCTAAATTTTTATGTACAAGATTTTTAAAAATAGTTAATTTGACGGTTTACAAGAAAACACGTCTTAATGTTTGATTTTAAGGGTGTTTAATTGGAGTTGTATTTCAAGGGTGATTATTAGTATATTATATTTTCGAAACGTAAAAGATAAAAAAAAAAAATATTTGACAAACAAAATCATTTTGTAGTTATAAGGACTATTTATATACTTATAGGGACTATTTATATACTTAACTCTTTTTTAACATAAAAGTTGAAAACTATAAATAAAAATGGAGAGAGAGAAAGAGGTTTTTTTTAAAAAAATACCATCATTTGGTAATTAAATTTTAAACAACAATGGTTTGGGAAATAAAATATGAAAGTGCAATACTATGGTAAATAACTCATACAACAACACCCGTTGAATTAATTAATGGTCAATTATACTTTCTTCTGACATCAGACATCTATGCAAATATTACAAAAACTAAATCTAAAACAAACCAAAAGTATGTTGATTCCTTTTTAGAATCTATACCATATGATTTCTGCTTGTATTTATTTCTAATTAATTACTTATATTAATTTTTTTTTTTTTTGAGTTTATGATGGTTTAATTTACGATATATGTTTCACATTATTGACTGTGCATCTTGTTGGTTTTTATTTTATTGACTTAATGTCTTAATATAAACAGAATATATGTCGATCTATCAGAGGAGATTAAAATTGTTAACAACATGGTTTGTGCTTCGGTGCTTCCTAACTCGTTCTGAAGGGGGGGAAAAAAAAAAAAGTATGACCCGACTAGGCCCAATTTCTGTACAGCCCGTTTAATAAATAACGCAAATAGACGATGGCCCAATTCAGTGGACATGACACCAATTTGGTACAAACAAATGGTTTGTTAAGTTAAAGTCTTAGATGCTGTTTTGGTTGCATAAGAGGTTAATTGTCTGGTGTCTGATTCCACTTCTGATTGATGAGAGGTGGTCCTGATAAGATACTAAGTTCTGATAAGAGAATTCAATAAGTCTGTTTGTTTTATAAATTATCTGATTCTGTTATTTTTATTAATTTTACATATTAATTCCCAAAACCAAACAGATATCATTGATTAAAGTCAAATATCAAGTAAGAATAATATCATTGAATCAAAGTGATCTATGTAAACATTTAATATCATTCAAATAACATTAACAAGATTTAAGTAAGAAACCAATTCAAGTTTATAAGTTATAATCAAGTAACAAATGCATTCAATAAACATATAACCAACATGCTTTCAAAAATCAAATAACAATTAAAGTTTATAAGTTATAATCAAGTTTATAAGGTTACGTTTATTAACTTCCAAATAACCTAAGTTTATAAGTTATATAGATATGTTATTGAAAAATAATAAATTTTATCAAAAAGTGTTAGAATATTTCTCGTTATAATAAATATGGTAAGAGGTAGAGTAGGTTGAGGGTGGGGTGGGGTAAATAGGGTAGGGTAATTGTGTAGGGGTAGGTTTGAGGGGTAGGGGTGGGAAGAGATAGGGGTAGGGTGGGGTGGGATAAGGAGGGGTGGGTAGGTTTGATGGGTTAGTGTAGGGGTGGGGTAGTGTGGGATAGCGTAAGTATGGGAGTGGGGTGGGTAGGGTTAAGGGTGGAGATGGGGATGGGGTGGTATAACTAAGTTAAGGGTAGTTAGGGTAGGGTGCGATTAGGTGGTTGAGGGTAGGGAATGTTGAGGGTAGGGTAGGGTAGGGTGGGGTGGGGTAGGGGGTTTAGGATAGGGTAGGGTAGGGGTAGGGTGGGTGAGGTAAGGTATGGGGTAAAGGTAAGGGTGGGGTGGGAGAGACGTGTATTTTTTTGGTGTGATAAGTGGTGATAAGAAGCATATCAAAGTCTTTTCCTGATAAGACATGATAAGAGAATTTTGACTCTTATGTCTTCTGCATATCAAACGCACTTATCAGTATTTCCTCTTACCGAATAAGAGGTTACCTCTGATAAGAGCCTGATAAGTGCTATCAAACACCCCCTTACTTTTTTAACTTATCGATATGGCACGGTATTTTTATTTATTTTTTGCAGACATCATACTTGTACTCAATGGCAACCTATTAATATGATACTTCTATTTTTTAATGACGGTATTCTTGTATTAAAAGCTAACACGTCATTTAATATCCGATTTGACATTAAATAACCTAGGGAGGTGCACATCACAAAAGACAGTTTTAGAAGTAGCTTTAGGTTATGAAAAATAAATATATAAGAATAACATTACATAATTATGTAACTAATTTGCTTAATTAATTTATTTTATTTTTATGTTATTTTATATTTTACAACGCCTACTACTTTACCGAACGTATCTTTTAATAAAAGTTCCAGCTACAATTTACTAGCTCCACCTAGTTTTTACCTCTTATAACTGCTGTTTCATGTTAAAAGCTACCAAACATAGTGCACTATACTTACATAAGTTACATATTCAAGTTTTTGAATTGCATAAAATGGCCCCACAAAAAGGGTATTTCTTTGGATTATTATGAAATGTACGCTTTAACATGAGAGGCCTGTTCATAAAGTGATTGTTGTCAAATGTCAATGATATGGCCTATTTTGGATTTCTGGATCTATTCTATGCCAAAAAAAAAAAAAAAAAAAAGGTATTTACTACTTGGTAATGTTTCATTATAGTTTAGAAAGCTGGTAATGCTCAAACTCTAGAGGCCATTGTAGTTTTTTTATAATGGTTATGTATTATGAAAGAAAACTTTATAAAAAAAACACAAAAACACGTATAAGTATTCATATAGAAACATATAAAGTGGCAACATGACAAACAAATAAAAATAGAGAGGATGAGCTTGATCTTTCCACAGACAGAAAGACTGTTTTGGGTCTATCGAAAAGGGATGAGAGGACAGGCTAAGAAAGTTAAAAGCTACACACGTGTTAAATTATACCTATATATTAGCCAAAAATCAATTTTCCCTAAGGAATTGACGAAGAAAAGTTATAAGTTGTAAAATAATCATAACCTCTAGAAATAGGGATGAGATCGGTCTTGTACCAGTACCGTAGAGGTACCGAATCCAGATGTACCGAATTTTTTGAGACATTTCATTAGTACTACATACCAACTGATTATAGATTTCGGTATCGGTATCCGTATTTTTTGTATTGGACCGGTTAGAACCTATGTGTTTTTTATTTTGTCATACAAAGTTAATATCAAACGATAAACACATCTAATATCAAAAGCAACAAATAAACTAATATTAAAACTAATTAAATACTAATCCAATAACTTTTTTATTAATATATAAAAGATATTTAATTATATATTTATAGACGTTTATTACTTTTATTATAAATGATATTTTATATATATTTCATGTAAGCTAGATTTTTAAGTATATATATGTTATCCAAGATATATATATATATATATATATATATATATATATATATATATACTAATTTGAAAATTTTTTATTAATATAAATCATATTTAATTTATATTTAAAAATAGGTTTGTTCTGTCAATGTTGCATAATGTTTAATATTAATGTTAACCGATAATATTCTTAGTTTATATTATTGTTACATGCATGATTATAGATAAATGAAGTTTAAATAAACCAATATATATTTCAGTCATGTATCAATATCGAATCAGATGTACAGAATTTTTATGACGCATATAATTAGTACCGCTTATAAAATTTTGATATCGATTTAGCATGGTGTCAATACGGGACTGAATCGGTTTTTGAAAAATGAGTAAGGTGGTATTTGTTTTTTAAGAGGTTAAATGCCTGAAGTCTGAAAACCATGTCTGAAATTAAGAGGAGGCCTTAAAGTCTGAATTTAAGAGGCTCTGAATTTAATTCAGACTAGTCTCTTTCTCTTAAAATTCAGAGAGAAATTCAGAGGTTGTAACCTCTTAAGTCTGAATTTAAACAAACAATACAAATTACGTTAAAATCTGAAATTCAGACTTCAGATCTAATTCAGACCCTCTTAATTGAAACAAACACACCCTAAAACTTACACCCCTATCTAGAAATACTTTATTTAAATTATTGATTTTCTTTTTTACTGGTACTTGTCATTTTTTATGAATATATGTATATAATCCCTTATTTGAATGTTGTCGACACTCGACTGTCCAAAAGATTCGAAGTTACATTTATTATGACACTTTCCGGAAAGAAGCATCATGGGGAAAATATTTATTTATTATATATGGAATAAAGATTAAAGGCAAGTTAGAGGTGGTATGAGGATCATTTTTGAATGGATTTGTTGTTGGCTATCTTATATAAAATTATAACTGAATTAGTAATAATAAAAAAAACCAATATAGATTATGAGGGTGTTTGGATTTACGTTTGAAAAGTGTTTTAACGTTTTGAAAATTAATAATCTATTAATATATATAACAAAAAGTGCTGCTAGAGATTTAGTGTTTGTTTTAGCTTTTACTGTTTGCTATCATAATTATCAAATAATCAGTTTTTAAAGTATTTGGATATGTGTGTTAACTTGTAAAATGATCAAATAATCATTTATTAAGCAAATAAGCTACATTTTTTAACTTATGAAAAAATGTGACAGAATTAATTCTAAACGCAAATACTCACTTATTAATGAATTCAATTCAAACACATTAAACCAAGTATTTACGTTATTACAACGTAATAATCGAATAAGCACCATCGTAACGCAAAACCAAACAGCCTCTAAAGTATCTTACAAATACGTATGGCCATAGTTGTTAAATTCATGATTATGATTGATCACACCTTTAAATTTCAATGACACCTATCGTTTTGAGGATTATAGTATCGTTTGATGACCCGATCATACCTTTTACTGGCAGCCATAGTTTTAGCTGGTTCCCATCAATTTTTCTAGTAGGATTATGAGACCAAAAGATCGTTTGGCTTTTTGTATGACTTTACTTTGAGTATTTCGTCTGAGTGTTAGTTTGTATTATAAACTCATAATTTATCTTGTAGGATTACAAGACTAAAGACCGTTTGAATTTTTTGGATGACATTACTTTCTATATTTCATTAAAGTATTAGTTTGTAATATAGGCTTATAAATTATAAATTAGTGAGATGTAGTAGTATCTTATGATTTCGTTCCGACTCTACGATCCTGATTTTACAAGGATAAAAATGATAATAGATAAGATCCCGATCTTGACAACGTTGCTAATGGTTTCCCTTGGGGTTTTTTTTTTGAAAACAAGTTACATTTTTTATCATTTTATGGTTTTCATTAAATTTTTATAGTATATTCTTATTACAGTAGCCTACTAAAATTTTTGACTGATATAACATCTAGTTCGTTGTTATTTTGTGCAAAAAAAATCTTCTTCATTAGAAATTTAGATCGAAAGAATCCATCATTTTGTATAAAATATAATATATTCAATATATAATATCAACGACGAATTCATTATATCCTATATTCTATATGAAATTTCGTGTATTCTATATAAAATATTGAATGCAATCTGAAGTAGAAACATAAAAAGAGTGTATGTGATGAGAGATCTGTCTTGGCCATGGAAATAGGATAGAGAAAGAAACATCACCTTTTCATTCACCAAAAACACACGTTGTCTTTCTTCTGTTTTTAGATATTTCAATATCATGTTATTTCTTTTTTTTTAACTCTCTATTCTTTCTCTCCTCGATTTCCCTTTTTTCAGATTGTACCAAGAAATAGACGTGAAATCATATCATATGATGAATGTCAAATTTTCCATATTAAATATTATCTTCAATACTTGTTTTCTATACAAATATCATACATGGAACCCAATATATTCAATATTAAATACCATATATTTCATATAGAATATCAAATTGTATAAAGAATATTAAAAATATATTTCATATGGAATATATACTTTGTTTTGTATACAATATCATGTATTTCATATAGAATATCAAAAACTATTCAGAACATGAAATTAAAGATTAAAAAGTTCAAAAATATTTGTTTCAGTGTCACACTACAAATGACAAATAAACACATTTAATGTTTATGTTGGGTATTTATATGTCATAAGAATAAAGAAATATTATATGCTAAATATCCTATAATACATATGGAATATAATGTATTCAATGTACAATGACATATATTTCATATAGAATATTAAACTCACATCCAAAAATATAAACATATGATATATCTTTTATTCTGTATATAATATCATATATTTCACACAGAATATCATTACAATATCATATAATATCATCACATAAGTGAAGAAGTAGAATTATATATGATTAAACCTAGGCTTCAATTCTAACCTTTGATTTCATAACTTTAGTATCATACATGCTGCTTCTTCTTCGTGGAAGAAGGAGAATGACGAACGAATATGCTTCATCTTCGTCTTCATGTCAGCAATGGTGGTGGAAACTTCATCCTGGTGATACGTAGTTCATCTTCGTCATAATACATCTTCAGAATACAAACAAAAAAAATTTAACTAAAAATGTGATGATTTTTACGACACAAAATTTAAATTAAATTGTCACGTATTATTTTAAATTTTTTTGGAACGACAAACTAATCTACTTCTACTCTTAATCTACCATTTTGCCTCAATAGAGTATTTCAGAATTATTTTTACCACCTAAATTCAAACTTGCACTCGACAGTAGTCAAACCCGCAATCTCACACTTGCATGTTACCACTTTTACCAAATGGGCTAAACCCCATTGGTACGTATTATTTTTAATTGAACAATCGATTGCTGAGTAATAAAAAAAACTATTAATGGATCAAATCAATAAAAACTCATAAAAGAATGACTATTTTTGTGATATATAAAGAGGGGCATTTGGAATTTATTGGTAGAGGAGGATCCGATCGCAGTGGCCAAAGTTTGCCACACTGTAACGTATCTTTGGCGTTTGTTTGGTTAGCGACGGCCACTCTCCACCTATAATTCCGCTAAATTGGTGAGTGGGAGATTAATCGGTGAATCTTGTCCTCAATTCTTCACCTCAGGTTTTCATCTCCTCCTTTCTCTCATCTGTGTGTTCATTGGAGCTCCAACACAAATCCTATCTATCTTGTCCATATCCACCTTTGTGGCTCTCAATTCTTCTACATACAACACCCTTTTCCCCTTTCTTTCTCTTACCCTCTGTCAACCCTCTCTCCATACTCGTCAAAAAAAGATTCCATTTTTTTAAAAGATTCATACATTTGATGCTAATGGGAACTCACCAATAACTTTTTCAGTCTTTTTAATGTGAATGTCAAACCACCATTAAATCTGCTTGATTCTTTTCCCCATTTTCATGTAATTTGATGTCCTTCTCATACCTTTTTTTTTTGTTATTTCAGATACTTGTCTTTGAGTTATTGGAGTAAGATTTGCTCCGGTGGCATTTTCTGTGTTCAATTTCTAGTGGTTCTATCAAATCCTCTGCAAAGGTATGTGTGACTTTTCAATTTCATGAACCATTTCAATCACTTCCTCTGTTTATGAAGGATGAAAGAAAATTTTATTTCATTAAATCCCTCCGTTTGGTGTTGATCAAGTACTAGAATTTAATGTTTGGTTTATAGGATGTAACTGTAATCTACAGATTCAATCGATGATACATGTTCTTCTTTAAACTTTAACTTGATATGAATTATTTAAGTTATTGATAAAGTACGGTACCAGGCATCCAAAGTTTCCCACATTTGGATGTTGAGGGTCAAGATGGATCAGAATTCATTTTCAAAGTAGGTAGAATTATGTGATGTTTGATGCAAATGTTGATAATACAATGAACCTGGACAATATTTTATCACAATACAACAGTCAACAGTTGCCTGGGGCTGAAATTTTCTTTTAAATAGAAGAGTTGAAACAGATTTATTATTGCCAATTCTGGTCTTAAAGTTAAGATACGCCGGTCTTCTGTTGCGATTTTAGCCCATTACACACTTATCCTCTTTTCCATGCTTAACAAAACTTGCTAACTTTGAAGCCCATTGAAGCCATCTAGAGGTTATTTGCTTACTTCTTAATGGAATCTTTAAGAAGTCACTCAAAGGTACAATGACATCTTAATGATTCCATTAAGAGGTAAGCAAACAAGACCTTAAGTAATTGTTGATCCAGTTAGTTGATTGTAATGTTCTCATTAGGAAGCTTCATCACAACAGATTTCTGATAAAATCTGCAGATGGGTGAGGTAGCAAAGGACTTAGCTGCAGGAACAGTAGGAGGGGTAGCCCAGTTGGTTGTTGGACATCCCTTCGATACCATTAAGGTGAAACTCCAAAGTCAACCCACTCCGCTACCAGGTCAACTCCCCAAATACTCTGGTGCCATAGACGCTGTAAAGCAGACATTAGGAGCCGAGGGACCAAGAGGCCTATATAAAGGGATGGGAGCCCCACTTGCCACCGTGGCAGCCTTCAATGCGCTCTTGTTCACTGTCAGGGGACAAATGGAAGCACTTTTAAGGTCCGAACCTGGTGCGCCCTTGACAGTGAACCAGCAGGTGATTGCTGGTGCAGGTGCTGGAGTTGCCGTCTCCATCCTAGCCACCCCAACCGAGTTAATTAAATGCAGGTTCATGCATCTATTTGATTTCTTTAAGTCAAATAAATATACTTGATTGCATATGGAGAACCTACCTGGCTACCTGTTGATGGATGATTTTACTTTATGATTCAACATATTTCTTGAAATTTAGATTGCAGGCCCAAGGTGCAAGTGCAGGTGCAGTAGCAGCTGATGCTGGTGCTGGTGCAGCAGTCACAGCTGCGGTGAAGTACGGTGGTCCAATGGATGTGGCAAGGCACGTCCTAAGGTCTGAAGGTGGCGCTAGAGGTCTCTTCAAAGGACTATTTCCTACATTGGCTCGAGAAGTCCCTGGAAATGCCACGATGTTTGGTGTCTACGAGGCCCTAAAGCAGTATTTTGCTGGTGGGACGGACACTTCTGGCTTAGGCAGAGGTTCACTGATGATGGCCGGAGGCTTAGCAGGAGGTGCCTTTTGGGTTTCTGTTTACCCAACCGACGTTGTCAAGAGTGTGATCCAGATTGATGATTATAAGAACCCCAAGTATTCTGGGGCGATTGACGCTTTCAAAAAGATCCTGAAAACTGAAGGAGTTGGAGGTTTGTATAAAGGTTTTGGACCAGCAATGGCACGAAGCGTCCCGGCTAATGCTGCTTGCTTTCTAGCATACGAAATCACAAGGTCAAGATTGAGCTAGACGCCTCCGAGCTTATACTTGCATGACTTTTTACATCCATTGTTCTGAATAATATTATTATTATTATCTTAAAGCATTGAAATAGCTTCCATTCATCGTTCATGGGTTTTACTTCATTTCCCGGTACGTATCTGCCAAGTCTAACGATATCGTGCTATAATAGCTTATAAGTTAGGCAGAAAAAAAAATATTGTACACTGCATCAGGTTTGATCAGTTTTTCAGCATCTAAGAAATATGGTCAGGTATTTGTTAATTTTACACCTAAAAAGCAGGCATAAACTATGTAAGAATATTGCTAAGATGCACAAGAAATCCAAATAAATCATTGATTAATTCTTATGACTGAGTAACAAACTTTGCTTTAAAAACTCCAAGCCATAACTTTGGTTCAGTCAACAGAGAAAAAAAGGCCGAGACTTTTAACTGTTCCAACGAAACCCAATGTGATTGTGAAGGCAGGCACACTCACACGTGTGAGTGTGTCTATATATACGCATGTGGATGCATACAGACAGTCAGATGGGACTGTGAAAAATGGTTAAAATGGAGGATCACTCGCAATCTCACTCCACACTGCCTCTTCTTTCAAAACCAGATCGCATGGATTCTTTCGTAAGCTAAATCTTCACTCTTCTTCTCGTTATAACGGAATTCTAGAATTTTAATGAGAGTTCTTGTTACATGTATGTATGTAGTTGAAGCATATCACCAGGAACCCTAACCTATCGAGATGGCGCTATATATTTTCATTTGGCAAAAAGAACAATGAATGTGTAGGGTTGAATTCAAGGGTTGTGGATGGCAAGAACAAAAGTTATTTGCTAGATCGGATCGAGTCCCTTGAAGATCGTCTTATTCAGGCAATCAATCTAATGCTTGTGAAGTAATTTTCAAATGAATTGGTTGGAAAGGAAATAATTATTGATTGTGTTGTTTATGGACAGCTTTCGTTAGAGATTGAAAGTCGAAGAACGTCACGCAGTTGGACGGCAACATCAACGCTGTCCGGGGCACGGGAATTACCGGTTTCATCATACCCAGTTTTCAACAATTGTAAGGCCAAATGCAAGCTCCCCGTCAGCACAGGCGGCGAGTTACAGGTAATATATGAAAGAAGCAGGAAAAACTTGTTATTTGTTGATTGTATTCATCATATAATTAAGAATAAGAGTTAATAAAATGGTATGAACAGGAAAAAGGCGATGGGAAGAAGCAAAAACGGAAGAAAAGAAATAATAATAATAATAATAATAATAATAATGGAGAGGCGGAGGATGAGGATGACAAGGCATTCAAGAACGGGAAGAAAAAAACTCACAGTTGGCCACATATAAAGATGTTAGGTTGCTAGCAACTTTTCTTCTTTGCACCTTCACCTTTTTTTATTTAGTAATTATTTTGATAGTTTTTGTATTTTTTTCTTTAAAAAAATATATTTCTTAATAATAAATAAGTTAGGTAAATTTTAACTTGCTTGAAATTTATTTTTTATTTACGAAAATTAATGATTTCATTAAGAATTAAACAAACAACCCATTAACGTGAAAGTAGACTAGTATTTGGAATTTTGGATGGTGCAGAAAGAAAAATCAAACCTAGGTTGTCGTTAATAACTTTTTTTTTAAAAATATGTATAACCTTGAGCGACCAATCAAGCGATCTAATTATTATGGTCTCGTGATGATATTATTGAAGTCATATAATGTATACTCGTTTAAAATATTAAACGGAAAACTCACTTATACTTTCACTTAATTCTATCTTAGTATCAATTATAAAAAAAAACAGCACTATTCATTCTAAATTCTTATGATTTTCATGAGATATTAACAAAATATTATATCATCTAAACTACGTACGATTCTTGTTTCATAAAAAATCGTCATATTATAAACTCCCATAAATGATTAGTGACAATGTATTATTTGTTTATGTGTTGCGTCATGATAAATGTAACATTTAACAAGTGTATTGAATATGTTTAGTATGTAGATTAATCTAAAATATTGAAGTTATTAAATATATTGAGAAAAGTTAAGTTTTATAATATTGGTGAAGTTAAATACATAAAAGAAATCATAATTTATTAAATTAATATTTTAATTAAAACCGGAAAGAATTTATTAAAATGACTAAAAGAGAAAGTAATAAACAGTTAAGTGAAAAAAATTGAAAGGACAATATAGTCATTTCAAAAATATTAACAGTCAACTATAGTTATAGTTTTCATTTAATTATTGGCTTTAAGAAAAATATATAAATTTAGGATTTTATTGGTCATGATTATAATATTTTGTCAAATTTGGTATTTATTCGTTTTTATTTAAATATTTTGTTACATTAACACATTTCTAATTAAATTTAATATTTTATTCATTTTATTCAAATTATGTTATTGCATCAATTCATTTTGATTAAATAATAATTTTTAAGAAAAATATATAAACTTAGCCTCTTAATCGTTTTGATTTAAATATTTTGTTACATTAATAAGTTTCGATTTAATTATAGATTTTAAATATTATATTAACATAGCATTTTATTTGTTTTGAATTAAATATTTTGTTACGTTCATACATTTTGATAAAATTATAATTTAAGAAAAATGTATAAACTTAGAATTTTATTCGTTGAACCTCAATACATATATTGAGGTTGAAATGAGAAATTCTATGCATTGAATGACCAAAGAGAACTTTTGTGCATCGTTTATTCTATTAAGAGTGCACCTACAGTAATTATAGAAAACTAAGGTGCTGTTTGATTGCATAAGAGGAAAACATCTGATGTCTGATTCTCACTTCTGATTGATAAGAGGTGGTCCTAAAGTCTGATAAGAGAATCCAATAAGACTGTATGATTTGTAAATTAATAAATGTACGAACTGTTATTTTTATTAATTAAAATTAAATAAACTGTTAATTTATTTTTAAATCATATCAAACTTTATATTATAAATGATAAGATGATACAATCATAACACTAGCAACAAAAAAAATTATAACAAAATTAAAAATAATAAGGAATATATTTTAAATAGAAATACATAATCGTTCATTATTCTAGCAAGAATCAAATCAATAATCAAGTATATAATCAAACTATTATTCTAGCAAGAATCAAATCAATATTCTAAAAATTAAAAAAAAAAAATTCAAGTATACAATTTTGACAAGAGGAAGAATAGTGGGTTTTTATCTCTTATCAAAAAGCACAAGGATAAGAGGATTTTACCTCTTATCACTTATCGGTATCAAACACCCTTATCACAGAAACCTCTTACCGAATAAGAGTTTTGGTCAATAAGAGCCCCAATAAGGGGTATCAAACACCCCCTAAGTATATGAATCATGTGGTGAAAATTGTGTATCATGATCAATTAATGTATCATGCTTGAACATCATTCACAACCCTATCTCAAGAATCATGCGAGGAGAAAACCACGAGCACGGTTGACGGGTCCGCCACATGCCAGTGTCATCTCTAATGCTTAAGGAGTCGTAAGAGCTGCACATAACACTCAAACACTGCATGGTCTATTTCGTGGGAGTCCATCTAGGCAGGGGGTGCACGGGTGCGCCCCTGTACCTTCTAGCAACTCATGTCAGGACGCTAATCCGCTTTTGCATGGTTTGTTTAAGATTTTCACCAGGGCCGGTCCAAAGGTTTTTAATGCCTAGGGCGACTAACAAAAAAAATGCCCCATACAAAAACTTAAATAAAAACACAAATCATTTTTTTAAGGGTTTGGAACCTAGTCAAGCTAGGCGGCTCATCCCCACGCCGAATTTTATTAAAAAAAACATAAAATTACAGATACATAAACTTTCAATACAAATACAACATAACTAACTAATAAAATCTACCTAAAACGATGTCTTCGTGCATTTTTTGAACCAAATAAGTCAATTATTTTATCATAGTTGATGTTTACTAAAAATATCAAACAAAAACCAACAATAAAAAAATATCAAACAAATACATTATCAACAAGACAACAACAACCAACAACTAAGAAAGTTACTGGTTACGAGACAGAAACCAATTTGAAAGCAAATTGCAATCCTAATAAACAGAAACCAATTTGAAAGCAAAATGTGAAATAAGAATTCAAATAGCAAAATGTGAAATAAGCATTCAAATAGCAAAATTGAACCTCAGTGTTAACGATGCTTTGTTATGTGCATTGCTGTCTGTTAAACCAAATATTTAAGTAAAGGACTCTCCAGTGATGGATGAATATGTTACAAAAACAGAAAGTCTCAAGCTCATGTATTTTAAAATTTTATGAATTGAATACATTTTCTTGTGTTCAACATAAGTTCATCAAAGCAATGAAGCATCAGCTATCAAGTATTATAACAGTCCCAAAAGAGACAGATATCTTTTTTTTTGAGCTCCATAATACTTCAATTTGAAAGTCTACAATCACCCCTTTGATAAAAACAGTAAGCATAACTCCATAAAATTACTGATTGATAGATACAATCGCTTCAATTTTAATCAGAATATATACGGTACTTTATTCTGAATAACGGATGTCGGCTATCTGAGAGATTGTAATCACGGCTGTCGGCCTCTCTCCGCCTCTACAGTCACGGCTCACCTCCTATTCACGGTTGTAGACTTGTAGTCTTCAATCACAGATTGTAAAACACTAACTTAATTTAAGCAAGAAACTAACTGATTGATTTTAAGCAAGCGTTTAAGAAGATGATTGATTTGAGCAACGATCGATTGTCGATTGGAAAGGGAGAAGTGCTGAAGTGAGAACCTGATTTTCGAGGATCGGACCATATATCAAAAGATTGAAGGCTTTGAAGCAACAAGCAAGCAGTTGCCGTAGACCCTCGTCCGTTCGTCGTTTTCGATTTCCAAGGTCAAGGAGACGCTCCATCTTCTGCTGGCTGCTGCGATTCGACTTCTGCCTAATCTCCTCTACTGTCATCGATTTCCAAGCAGAGGCAAGCGACAAAGCAGAGCCGCTAGTCGCCTCGTATTCTGCTGCGCGCTACTCCCGCTAGTCTCCTCGTCTTCCACTCTTCCCTGATCTGCGAATACCGTTTTTTTTAAAACCGTTCACTACCTAGGTTATGGACTGGAGTGCAGATATGGTCCAATTGGATTAAATTGAACCTAGTAATGGGTATCTCAGCCCAACATAATGATGCCCCCAAAAAATTAACATTTTTTGTTGCCCTGGGCCTAAGCCCAGATTGCCCATATATATGGGCCGGGCCTGATTTTCACAATTACTCATGTATTTTGTATAATGTTTTTGGATTATACTAGCATCAATTAGGCATGTCCGGAATCCATGGTTCGATTTTGGATATTAATGCTTTGTTTTGAATATCATTGTTTGGTTCTTATTAAAATTGATTAAAGTTGGATTGTCATTAAGTTTTGGAATGAACGCACATACAAACATTATCTATTATATGATTTTGTTTTTAATTGTAGGGAGAATTTCATGTATATCATTCTAAAGTTTCATTATTATATATATATCCTTACAAAATTCCTTATTACATATATATCCTTACAAATCTTTAAAACTCACTAATATATCCAAATATCTAATTTATAATTATTAAATCATTTTAAAAAACATAAAATATCATTTTCATAATTTATTTATATGTAAATTCCTAAATTACCCTTTTCTCACAAAGAATGATTGCATTGTATCCTTTTAAATCTTTCTTATTACACAAAAAATACACTGCACTAAGTTACATAAAAATTGCACTAAATATTCATAAAAATTGCACTAAAATTCAACATTCTAATTTACATAAAAACTGCACTAAAATTGTATTAAAAACTGCTTAAAAACTACACTAAAATGCATAAAAATTGCACTAAAATTATACCACAAAACTGCACAACACTCACTCACTCGTATGTTGGGATTAATTCTGGACTAATGATGACTTTTGTAATTTAGACCACAGAAAGTTTAGGATGAAATCGGAGATACTTCATGGGTTAAGGTGATGGGTGCAGACGAATACAAAATCCATGTTTGACCGTTATTGAGAGTATCCTGTATTCCTATACTTGGTTTTAGAAGAATTGGGAAAAGAATCAATTATTGTGTGAAAAGGTTAACGGTATTTAAGGACATTTAAATAAATTAATTAGAAAAATAGTTTTCTTATATTTTTAAAATAATTTAATAATTATAAATTAGATATTTGGATATATTAGTGAGTTTTAAAAGTTTGTAAGGATATATATGTAATAAGGAATTTTATAAGAATATATATGTAATAATGAAACTTTACAATGATATATATGAAATTCTCCCTTAATTGTAATACTTCTCTTTTGAATTGATATTTCATATCATTTATTGTTGACACTCGAGTTGTAAATAAGAACGAATGCTTAATCAATTGAGAACATTTGTTGATTGAAATTGTAGTGTTTACCCAATTGGATCCAAATGTTATTCGCTGCACATACTAGTACTACTTTATGTGGTGTCTAGTACAGTTTGGTGCTTCGACGTCATTACTTAAGAGTACATATTAGCATTGATGTTTCGACATCATAACCTAAGAGCACATATTGGCCCTTCGTCATGAGGTGTCTATCATAGGTTGAGAGCATATGTTAAGCCTTCTTCATGAGAGATCTTACATGATATTCGCTTCGACATCAGAGTTGGTACTTCGAAACTATTTATAAGTGTTTTGGCATCAGAGTTGACGCTTCAATGTTTACTTGATATTGATCAAATACGTTACTTGTATCATATGTGTGCTTGGTTTAGCGTGTGCATGGATTCTATGTTGAAGTAATTGACTTATTCTATGTTGTGCATGAAAATTAAGGAAATCTTATATATGTAATTGTTCGGGTCACCAATATTCGACTCGCATCCAACAGAGATGTAATCATACCAAATATCACATGCGACATGCGTACGTAATATAACGAGTTGTAAGAGCTATATATTTATATATATACATGGATTAGTGTGACCAGTATGGTCACATTTTTGTACCAACAGGATGTCACATGGTATCGGTAACGTGGGAAACATCGCCCCTTTCAATCCAGTTGAAATTTGATATCACCATGCCGAAGAAATATGGTTATTGTTATTAGTTTAGTGTTTGTGTTTTGAGTAGGATAGAAAGATGATCATCATGATGGTTGTGGAACAAAAATAGGATAATAGATATAAAGGAAAAAAAAAAAATTGATATGACCGTGAGGGTGGAAAGGTATATACCTCGTGAACTCAAATGGATATAATAAAGTCTCGTCCGTAAAGTTTGTATATGGTAACTGTAGGGGAAGGAATAAGGATTGGGTGTGTTAAAAAGGAGGTTGACCCTTTTGATATACAATATGGTTTTGGTAGTCATGGATGGATCACATCAATTTTGGAGGGCAGAAAAGAACCATCAGGGCTTGCCCTGGTGGCCACCACCAAAGGTGGGGAGGCTTGCCTCTAGGAGAGGTCATGGGTTCAATCCCTGACATTGGTGATTCTAATCTAACTTTGGGTGTAATACTAACAACTAACTAGCCTTTCAAAAAAAAAAAAAGAAATAAAGATGATATAAATTAATAAATGAAATGCGTAACTGAAATGAAATTTAATTAAATTGCTTTTTTTTTTTTCTGGTTGCGCCTGCCTGGCTGGACCAGCCTTGGCAACTTTTCACATCTATCCCTTCCCCTCACAACTATTTTTATTAATTGCACTCACACCCCTCCTCCACCTCCTCCTATTCTATTATTAACACCAATCTTTCGGCCCAACTTCACTTGGTCATACATTTTAATTTTTTAAACATTAATTTAAAAAGCAAAACAATGTCAGATAACATGTATAATGTATAAGTCCAATTTGCATAAAGTTGAGAGATAATATCATGCAAACTATTCTAATAAGTAATAACCTATCAAAAATAACTAATCGTTTGAAAATTTAACAAAATCTTTATTATATCAAACATGGAAAGGAAAAAAAAAAAAGACCAAAAGTAAAATCATGCAACATATTACCCTTCACATATATATAAGGTGGCGTTTGGTTCATGTAATGTAATTCGAATGAATTGTAATTTAAATTTTTAGTTATTAATATGGTTGATGGTGATGGTAGAAGATAGTTTTTAGTATTAGTTAGGATATATGTTGGAATCTAATTCATGTATAAGTTGGATTTTAATTCATGTATGCGTTGGGAGTAATGTCAAATTCCAATAAACAAAGAAATTTGATGGAAAATATATAAAATTTAACATTTATATTGGTTATCAATAATTCTAAACAAACTAAATTTAAATTCCATCGAATTCCATTCCACAAACAAAACGTCACCTAACTTTCTTAAGACATCATTTCCTGAATAAAGCAAATAATGCAATTGTGAATTTTTTTTTTTTTTTTTTGAACAGCAGATGTTAGTGGTTAGTTGTTAGCACCAATGTTAGACACCTTGAGGGTGAGGACCAAACCCCACACTTCCACCTAAAGAGAAACGTCATTGGTGAGGCTCGAACCCGAGACCTCAACCAAGGGGAACCCCTCCCACCTTTGGTGGTGGCCACTTGATCTAAGTCAAGTGGTTCAATTGTGAATTAACTTATCATGGATATTCCTGGTTATGGAAACTTAGGAGCAATCTGGAGCAAGTTAATGCACGAATATTTATTAGGACTTAGGAGTTGGAATGTGTTTAATGGTTTCTTTAAGTCTTGCATAAGGTTTGAAAAGTTTCCAAACTCCTTTGTATTTTATTTCATTTTTTTAATATCGTGTTGCTGTTTATAAAAAAAAAAAAAAAAAGAATATGTTTAATGGAGTGTCATAAACATTAGAATTGAATGATTGATAAGACTTAAATGATTTTCAAACCAAAAGAAGTGAAAAATACATATACCAAAATATTGATCTTTATTCTCTTTCTAGATTATTTATGTTTACTTAAATTTCTATATTTTGCTAGAGAAAAAAATAAATAAGTACTATTTAAGGGTCATTCAATTCTTTTTGCTAGCAACGTAGAATCAATAGAAAAACATCAAATTCCTTAAGTATAAAATTTTTAAAGGGTTTTTTTTTCTCTAGTTTGTTTTTATGATTCCATTTTACAAAACATGTTCTTAATATTTATCCTCGTTGGTAGCTAAATTTTATTATATCAATTTCAAGAATGTATTAATAAATAAATAAATAGTTTATCAGTCTAATCCATATCCATAATATATACGCATCTACTTTATGCATCTACCAATGGGTTTTAACCCATTTGATATGATTGTTATATGTAAGTGAGAGGTTACGGGTTCAACTCCCGTCAGAGACAACGTAAAATTTAGATGGAAAAAATAAGTTCTGAAGTCTCCACTTGAAGCAAAGAATTAGCTTAGGACTAAGATAGTTTGTCATTCAAAAAAAAATCTATTTTATGCATCTAGATGCACATACATAATACATGTATGCTTCTATCACTTTACAAAGGCTTGATATTGAAACTTGAGAAGTATGGTTTGATTGATGCATAAATCATAGGGTTTCTTTTGTAATTAAAGTGAGAGGACCTAGGTGCACACAACTACATTTGAAAGGGGTATTTGGCACTATTTGCCATTTGGGAACTTCATTTACAAGATACCTAAATGGCAATTACGATGCCTCAATATTTAATATTATTCTGATTATATTACTTTTCTTTTCTTTATTTAGTTTACGGATTTCCGATTTTCTGTTGGAAAATGATTTTATATATATATATATATATATATATATATATATATATATATATATATATATATATATATATATATATATATATATATATATATATATATATATATATATATATATATATAGGATTGGGTTCACATGAGAACCCTTCATTACCGTGAGAACGTGAGAACCACTCTAAAAATTGTGCATCCATTGTATAAAATTGTGCATTTGATACTAAAATTAAATGTTTTCGATATATTTATGCATTTCATGTAAAAATTTACGCATCTCATGCTATAATTTATCCATTTTATGTACGAATTGTGCATTTAAGAAAATTTGTGCATTTGATGTTTAAATTTGTGCATTTAGTTTATAATTTAATGAATGTAAGTTTTGAATGTAATTTTAGTGTTAAGTTATGATATTTATTAACATTTAAGACTAATAATGATTTTAAATAAAACTTTTAATTTTAAAATTTGTGCATTTGATGTACAAATTTGTGCATTTTGAAGTGGTTCTCACGGTAACAAGGGTTCTTACCGGAACCCAACAATACATATATATATATATATATATATATATATATATATATATATAGGTTCTATGGGGCACCACGATGCATTGGGAACCAGTGGGAACCAAAAATGCATAATCTTTTTACTAACGATGCAATAAGGGTAATACGGGAATACTGATTATTTTAAAAATTAATTATCTTTTAATTAATAGATTAGTTATAAAATAGGAAACTAAATTATATCATTAACCCATTTTCCTATTTTCTTCCACCTTTCCCTCCATCACCTCTCTCTCTCACTCTCACTCTCTCTCACACACACACAACGGATGAATGTTGATGTTTTTGGTTCAAACATGATGCACATTAGCGGTGCATCAAGATGATGATGAACATGTTGAAGACGGTGATTAACACGTTTAAATTCCAGATATGCATCAAGATGAACACGATGATGCATAACCTGGGAAAGATGAATACGAAGATGCACAGTATGAACACGATGATGCATAACCTGGTGCCCCATATGAACACGATGATGCATAACCTGGGAAAGATGAATACGAAGATGCACAGTCAATGAAGATGATGAAACATCATGTTGGATTTTTGTTCAATTGAATTTTTTTAATTTTAGAAGTGTATTTTATAAATTTATTAGCATTTAATACTTGATTGTTGAATTAAATATTCAATTAATATAAATTTAATTTTGAGTTGACTTGATATATTATTTTTCCCAAAATACCATTATGCACATCTAATATGTAAATCGTGCATCATGATGCGTACACAAATTTCATCTTTATTACCCTTTTGCCATTGTAATCTTAGCCATTTATTTTGTAGATCTAACGGTGTATATAGGTTCCTAAGTTGCACGATGCACACAGGTGCCCCATAAAACCTAACCCTATATATATAGAGGTTCTATGGGGCACCATATGCATCGGGAACCAAATGGGAATCAAAAATGCATTGCTTGTTTACAAAGGGTGCATTAAGGGCATTTTGGGAATGCTTAATAATATATTGTTAAATTATAAGATTTAATTTAATATTTATCATTTATTTAGGAAACTAAATAAAATGATTAACCACATTTCCATAAATCCATCCCCTTTTCTCTCTCTTTCTCTTTCTCTTTCATGGCTAGCCTCTTTCCATCTCTCTTTCTCTCAACCAGTTTTCACAAGACAACCACTACTACTACCGCCAGAGCCAGCACCACCATCGCTGTCCACCGTTGGTATGCAACTCTGCACCATACCTGTGCATCGATGTTGACGAGAATTTGTTTGCGTCTGTTGATCATGGTTTTTGAGTATCAGATTTTTCACAAACAGTTCATTCTACGATTCTGTATCATGCTTATGGCTAGTCAAAGAATTCTAAGATTCTTTATTAATGTTGGTGGTTATTGTTTCCAAGAAATAGTTGGAGCATATGGTATTGGTTGTTTCAAACATGATGCACAACAGCAATGCATCACGACAATGATGAACACATTGAAGACGTTGATGAACACGTTTAAAATTAAGAGATGCATCACGAAATTAACACGTTTAAATGTCGAAATGCATCACGATTTTGGTGATGCATAATGATGGAACAAAGATGAGCATGAATATGGCCGAAATGCATCACGATTTTGGTGATGCATAATGATGGAACAAAGACGAGGATGAATATGGTCGAAATGCATCATGTTTGAAATTGAATTGGATGAAGATGCATCGTGATTGAAGACGAATCCAATAAATTGGATGAAGATGCATCATGTTTGTTTAGATTCGAATGGAATGTTTTCTGAATTCAAGCATCTTCCGATTTTGCTCTTCCGCGCGCGAGAAGTTATGCACCCGTGCACCCATTTTCAAGTTAATTACCCTTTTGCGACTACAATCTGAACCATTAAAATTCAATATCTAACGGTGCATACAGGTTCCCAAAGTACACAATGCATACAGGTGCCCCATAGAACCTGACCCTATATATATATATATATATATATATATATATATATATATATATATATATATATATATATATATATATATATATATATATATATATATATATATATATATATATATATATAGAATATGGTTCGTGTGAGTACCTAAAAAATGCAGAGTACCGTGAGTACCTGTGAACACACGGGTTTTAGATGTGAACATGCTCCGAAAAAAAGTTTTTTTTTTAAAATTTTTTTTCATATTAATTTAGATACAAATAATATAAGCCTATTCGTAAAAGAATTACACACATTCACACTTTCTAGCCTCTTAAAAGTCATGTGAACGTGAAAAAATTCATGTGAACATACATTCACAACAGTGCAGTTCTTGTGAACTTGCACGTTTCACATAGTTATAGTGTGTGTTTAGGTGTGATTTTTTGCAAGTAGTCTTATATTATTTAATTTTAAACATGATTATGAAAAAAATTTTCAAAAAAAATGGTTTTAAGCGAGGTACCTCCGGTACTCCGCAAAACTAGTGGTACTCATTTGAACCCAAATCTATATATATATATATATATATATATATATATATATATATATATATATATATATATATATATATATATATATATATATATTCACACACATATATACTAGTAAATAAATAACTAAATTAACATGTATCATCATCTTATTCAATTTGTCATGTGTTAATATTTCAATGTGTCGAGTGTCGTTAATCTAAAGTCCTTTTTTTATAGGTTTGGTTGACTTTTCATTTAGTGGTTTCATAATAAAACATTGCCCTTTTGGGAAATATCTAATTTATTAACGTAATAAAGAACTAAGTATAATATAAGTATTATTTGATATAATTTTACAAATATTTAATTTTAAAATCTGTTTTAAAAATCAACCCATATAACATGTGGATATCTAACCTAGTATTATATAAGTATAAATTGATAACCTTAGTAATATAGCAATAAGATTGTTTATTACAAAACAAAATGAAAATGTATATGGGTATGTTTGACACAAAACTCATTTATTTTATGTGAACTTGAGCGTAAGTTTCTTAAAAGCCTCGGACTATAAGTTGCTTTTGAGTGGAACTTTTTTTAAAGAGTTTGTAGAAACTGTAAGCTCTTAATAAATAAATTACTTCAAGACTTCAAGTATCTTTTCAAATTAACTTGAGCTTATGACAAGTAAAATTATAAATATAACGAGTCTTTTTGACGCACCAATTGTGAGAGTTTAAGCTTATATTTATTAAAACCTTCAACTACTTTTTATTTATAAGTTATGATTGGATCATTTTGTAGAAGCTTATTAAAACAATAAGCTACTTCAAGTAGAGTAAAAGTAATTTGAGTTTATGAAAATAAAATTATAAAATATCATTAATTAATTATGATTAATATATTTATTTGTATGTATATTTTTTAGCTCCAGCTATTTTACCAAACATACCTATTAAAAAACGTTTAGCTACAATAGACTCCAACTGCAGCAACAACCTCCAGCTAGCTTTTATCAAACAAATATGTCATTTAAATTAATTATAAAAATATAATCTAATATCTTATGATCTCCGAGGTTTTAGTTTTATCATTAAGACTTTTATCTCTTCTATAAAATTATAAATGGGTATTTTTTAATACATTATATAAATATGTGATTTTACTATATTTGTTTGTTATCGGACATTGTTTTCCTGTTTGAAATATATAAGAATAACGCTCATTTTTTCAGTAAACTTTTTGTTATTTTTATTTATTTTATTTTATTCTATACATGTTTGTTAAAGATTTAACTTTTTCTATGTTTTATAAGTAACAAAAGAACTAATTTATAATCTCTTTTATATGTATATGTGGGTGTATTGTGATTTACAACAAAACATCAAAGAACACCTTGATAATATAAAGTATTAATTTATGTTATTATTATATATTTATCAGAGTATATAATGTGTGTGTGAATACACAAATCTACAAATTTATATATAAAATACATACACTAAACAATATTTAATAATATTATGGCTTGATTTTTATATTTGTTTCAATTTTGTATTTATAATTTTCTATGTCTTTATATGTCATTTGACACTTTTTAGTTTCAGCTTCAGCTACATTGACAAATAAATATATATTAAAATTGACAAATACATATATATTAATAAAAGTCTCAACTATAAACTCTAATTTTGGACATGTTTGGCACAATTAATTTTTAGTTGGAACAGGATTTTATAGCTGGAGCTTTTAATAATATGTGTGTTTGACAAATAATAGGAGCTGGTAGCCTCGTATGTGTAAAGTAATATAAAAGTAATGTAAAAAGAAATGTCAAATAAAAAAAATAAAGTACGTTTGACACACCATTTACGAGAGTTTTAACTTATGAAAAAAAGTTTCTCTCTGCTTCTCAAATTTCAATTTACACATGTCATGAATTCAATCAAAATCATTTTAGCTTTACAATATTGTTTTTATACTTTTAGTTGCATGTACTTTTCACCCAGCCTATAATAATAATTTTTTTCATACTTATCTGATCGTATATATATGTTATGTGATATGAATCGTTCCATGCTCACCCCTAGGCCAAAACTGAACCGAACCATCTCATGCTTACCCCTTGTAATATATGATAATTGATATTTATTACGATCATATGATATTTTTGAAATATTAATGAAATTGTCCCTTGAAAATATATATAGAAGGAAATTAATAGTCTAAAATTAAATGTTAAAGTAAAAAAGAAGAAAGGGGGATTTCCTATCATACCCTTTAGCTCTACCTCGAAGTCGAAGTGGAAGAGGAAGTCCAAATCCTATTATAAACTAAACAAATCCCGGTCCTTATCTATTCCCCACAACCCCCTCTTTTGCTCTTCTCTCTCCTCCAATATCCATCATCCACTTTCCCCTCTAACGATTTATCATGGAGAAAGGCGACACCTCCGCCGCCCCCGAAGAAGACAAACCTCCGCCTCCACCGCCACCCCAAACCATCACCACGACGACGGCCCACCACCTCTCGGCCCCACCGGGTTTGACTGACGATGAGTTCAACCACTTGAAGCGTTTTGTGATCGACTTTCATACCTACCATCTCACTTCATCCCAATGCTCTTCCCTACTCGCCCAACACATCCACGCGCCGCTCGACGTCGTCTGGTCCGTCGTCCGCCGCTTTGACAAGCCCCAGACCTACAAACACTTCATCAAGAGCTGCACCGTTAGTGAAGGATTTACAATGGCGGTGGGGTGCACGCGTGACGTCAACGTCATATCCGGGCTGCCGGCCGCCACCAGCACCGAGCGGTTAGACTTGTTGGATGACCAGAATCACGTGATGGCCTTTACCATCATAGGCGGTGAGCATAGGTTGAGGAATTACCACGCGGTCACCACGGTTCATGAGATTATTAAGGCCGACGATGCTCAGCCGATCACGGTGGTCTTGGAATCGTATGTGGTGGATGTGCCTGAGGGAAATACGGAAGAGGACACACGCCTCTTTGCTGACACGGTGGTGAAGCTAAATCTGCAAAAACTGGCGTCTGTCACCGAAGCCATGGCACATGACGCCGACGCCACCAACAAGCCTTTCAGCTGATGCTGCCAAGCCAATTGATTGATTCGAATCCCTTCCTCGACCCGACCCGATCATATCCGACCTGGAAAATAAATAAAAAATTAAAAAAACACATCCACCCACACACTTTAATTTTCTTCATTGAATTCAAAATATTTGTGACTTCTTTTTTGTTTGATGTTTGTAAGGAAATTACAAGAAGCACCCTTTGTCTGTAATGATGGGTTGCTACTGTCAATTGTACATTAGGGGCGTTTTGGTCAATATTGATAATGAAGTACTTTTGTGAATGATGGATCGATCATCTTTTTCGTAATATCGTGTAGTTGAAATTTTGTGTTTGTAGGAGTTGTTGGACACACATTCATCACAACCACCTCCATCAATCAAAAACGCTTCTTCACGCTTATTCATTTTTTAAGTTAAAGTTTGTTTATTAATATCAACCCCTTTTCTTGCGTGTGTGTAGAACATGGTTCGACGGAGTACCACTCATTATGCAGCACACAGAAGGTATCACCTTTAAAAAAAATTAATTATTTTCATAAACATGTTTTAATAAACATTATGAAGATAATATGTAAATTTCACATACATTTACATCTTCAAACTCCTGAAAAGTGATGTGAACGTACACTTACATAATTATAAATATATGTGAACGTGCATTTATGTGATGCGTCATTTCATGCACTTACTGTGTTCGAATTTCCGTAAAATTTATATAGCATCTGTGTAATGTTAATTAAAACATGTTCATGAAAAAAAAATTCAAAAAATTTAATTTTACGAGTGGTACATTCTGGTTATAATTGGTGTGTGTGTATATATACATGTGTGTGTGGTGGAGAAAGTCTGTTGTCATAACCACTCTTATAAAGATTTTAATTAAAACAACCTCGACTTGTTGACATACAATTTTTAGGAGTTTTAACATATTAAAAAAATTTTGTTTGGAAAACTAATGTTGCGTTTAGTTACCGAAAATTTTCAAAATTTTCATCTCACTTTTCAACAAAAATGAAAACTTGTTTACTTTACAACAATTTCATAAATTTTTATCTCACTTTTAAAATAACACTTTTCATATTCTCTCTCTTACTTTTTTATAACCTACCCTATATTTTTTATAATACTCTCTTTCTCTCTCTTACTTTTTTACCACCTAACCTATTTTTCTTATTTTATAATCACCTATCTTATTTTTTCTAAAACAAAACTTCATCATCTAAACAAGTTTTCACTTTTCATAGAAACCCTTGTTTTTTTCTAAAAACTATAACTTGAAAACTGAAATGGAAAAATGACTAGTTTTCGTGAACTAAACGCAACCTAAAAGTTGTGGTTTGATTAGAATAGTTTAAGTTTTTGTCTTGATAAAAATAAACCCCAAATATAAAAGTTCGGATTTATTATGAAAGAAACCAATATGACTTCATATTTTGGCGATTTCGTCTATTCACGTGATTTTTTTCTAGAAAAATGTTCAACTTTATTTTTTTATTTAGTGAAATTTGGCTATCTGAACCCAATATTTCAGTTTTTAAAAAAACTTAATTTACCAATTATAATCAAGCTTTAATAGTCAAATATCGCAAAATAGAAACAAAAAAAATTAACTTGATGACTAGTCTGTAAAATAATAACATTGAATGATGAAAAAACAAAAACCGAAAAACATGTTTTTTTTTATAATATACCCTAAAAGTTATTCAAAATAACTTAAACTTTTTCTAAGGATTAAACATAAAAAATAACAACAATTTTTTACCTTTTTTTTAATGCTTAGAAGCTTCCAACAACTATAAGCTAAGGAATCTAATTAATTTAACTATTTTTATGTCACGAATAACGTTATGATCCAATGAAAGCTACACTCTTTAAAAGTTTATGTTGAAAAATAAAAATTCACTATAACGTGTTTTAGATTGTTTGTAACTTTGTATGATATAATCAATTTAAATTTTTTAAAAATCAAAATTTTTTGAAAAGTTGACTAAAAATATGAATTGTGAAATGTTTCAATTTAGATTCTATTATAAATAACTTTAAGTATGAATCCTAAGTATCAATTGTAAAATGCTAGAAATCTAGATTCTATAATAATATGATATTTAACATTTTAAAATAGTATGTTTCAATTTTAGACTTTGATAGAATTTAAATAAATTTTAGCTTATTAAATTTGTATAGAATAACAAACAAATTAAAAGAAAATTTTATTTTGTGAGTGGGTCTTACATTTTAAAATCTGGAAAAACTGTAAGATTTATTTAAACGTATCTGATATTAATTCATTGCAAACATAAAAAGAAGTATGCAATTTACTTTTAATTATGCATAAGTAAAAAATATGAAAGGCTACTTTGTCTACAGATTGAATTTAAGAACAACGAAAATTACATAAATAGCCCTTGAACGGCTTCACCACTTTGCTGAATTTGGAATGGTTTAAAAAGGAGAGATACTACATGAAGAAAGATGAAGAAAGCGACCGCATGACGTCTGCTTATTTTCAGTTCAGGCCCTCTCAAAATTACCGTTTTGAACATATCATCGTCAGATCGATTTTTCTCTTTCCATTATTTTCATTCTAAAACATTGGAAATGTCCGGTCATTCTATCCCAATATCAGTAACTCATTAAAATTAGAGAAAGAGAGGTGAAAGCCGATGAGAAGCTGAGGCCGTTGGGGGATGGATTTCTCGCGGGGCGCCGAAAGGGGGGTGTTCCAGTCGGCCTTGTGCTAAGGTGGGAAGCCGCTAGGGTGGCGGGGTGAGTACTCTACTCGGCCTAATAAGGTGCAATATGCAAAGCACAAGGGGTTGTTGTACAAATGGTAGAATGATGGAGGGGGGAGTAGTAGTTTGTATGTGAGTGAGTGGGGAATAATATAATAATAATAATAAATAATAATGTAGAGGAGGGGAGGTGAGGTGACATGGCTGTATGAGCATGACCCATATGACAATGATAACCAATTACAATATTCTTTTGCCCTCTTAATTAATTCTCCCATATATTATTTAATTGATTTTGAATGGTTTCCAATGAGTCAATGCTTAATAATTACTTGTACATTAATTATTGACTTTGCCTTTCCGGCTCATTTTCTGTTTTTATTTATTATATATGTGCTTCCTCCATCCCATGCCTGTCCCACTTTAATAATTTCTACTCTTTAGGTGCCGTTAATATTAATATGAATTTAACTACTTGACTTAGATCAAGTGGCCACCACCAAAGATGGGAGGGGTTCTCCTTGGTTGAGGTCTCAGGTTTGAGCTTCACCAAGGGCGTTTCTCCCTAGATGGAGGTGTGGGGTTTGGTCCTCACCCTCAAGGTGTCTAACAATGGTGCTAACAACTAACCACTAACATCTGCTGTTCAAAAAAAATTAATATGAATTTAAAATAGTTAATTCTAAAATAATATGATTCTGAAATATTTACCAGATTAGTGTAACCATATAAAAAATGAAGAAATAAGAAAATATTATATGAAGCTAAATCAATTCCTTATATTTTCTTATTTAAACATGAACAAAAGTATTTTTAAATTTAAATCCATAACACTAAAGAACATTTTAATCTTTGACTATCTCCTTAAATGGAAAAGCATGAACCAAAATATTCAAACACTAAATTTGTCTTTCATTTTCTTTTCTTTGTGTTGTATTTTCATTATCCTTTTTATGAAATATTCTGTAACAAATATTAGTCGAATCAAGTGCAATCCAAGTGTTAAAATCAACCTTAAATAATAACTTGCAGTTTAATTACTAACAAATTTACAAGTGTGGGTAATTAACATTACAAATATGAATCTAAACTAAAGTTTTATCCCTAGGGTAATTAAATCATATATAATTATCCATAAATTAAATGGATGCACCTTTTTAGTATTACCCTTTTATTTATATAATAACAAAAGAACTAATCATCCATAGTTAGATTATAATGATTTATTCATTTATTTATCAAATAAATAATAAATGTCCAAAAAATAATACAAATGTAGTAAAATGTGTTCATTATATTTATATGACATATCGTACAAAATGAAGTGAGTTTAATTTCTATGTTACACTTGAATGGTCGCACCTATTTTACCCTTAAATATTGGCTATGCATGACAACATGACATATCAAATTAATCAAATGCACACATTGCATTTGATTTTTCTCGAACAAGATTTGAACAAAAAAATGGATTATGAACTTATTTAAAGGTGAATCGATTTTCATAAAATTTAGTTTATTTAAAATAATAATTAATTAAAGATAAAGAGAGCTTTATTTTGATATGTTGTTATTATTAGTAAAAGATAAAAGTTGTTGTTTTTATCAATTAAAATATAAATCATTATTGCTATTGTCAGTATAATAAAAAACAAAAGTTATTGCTATTACGAGTTATTACAATAATATGGTTCTTGCCATATCCAACCGTTATAATGACAATACAAAGGTAACATTACTAGCTTTATTGGATACAACACCAGAACTTTTTGGGGTTAAAAAAAAAAAAAAAAAACTCTTCAAAATATTAGTGCACATATATCATTTTCCCATCTCAAAACAAGTTGTAATAAAAAAATGTGTATTGAATGCGGTTATGCGGGATATTGGTTTGACTCTGTCCTTGTATTAGTAGAAGGGGCATCTACAATAGTAAAATATAAAGATTAATAATATAAGATGGATCATAAAAGGGTAGAAAATTAACTAATGTGTCAAACCTTTACATAAAACTGAAAATATAATCGTTTTTAACGAAACATATTTTAAAGATTAAAATGTGAAGATATGTGTTAATAATATTTTTTGTTTTTTCACTCCATTTTATGCATTTTAGGCAAAATTCTTTTCTTTCTACTAATTCTTACATAAGTAATTTGCAGGTTGTAAATGAAGTCATTCCTTCGATGAGACCGGGGTAACTACATTGAAAAAGAAAAACCTCAAAAGGCATATTCAAGCTTACTTGTAATTTTGTAAACTGAAAACATTAAAAACAATGAATTTAAACGCGTTTTTTTAAAACCCTTGTTTTCTAAGAAAACAGGTCAACCTAAACAAACTCTTCGTGCTTTTGTTTCCTTGTATCTTCGTGTTCTAACTTTTGTGTGTGTGCGCGCGCCATTAAAAGAACAAAAACAGACACTTATTTTAGTCGATACAAAAGTCTTACGGAGCATTTGGTTCGTGGATTTCCTTCAATTCACTGAGATTTGCATATAAAATTTTGTGTTTGGTTCGTAAATTTCAATAATGATTTAAAATCCCAGAACTTTTTGAATCTCACCATTCTTTGTTATTTAAAAACTTAGCATCCCCCTAAAATTTTAAATCTTAATTATCTTGCATTGTTCAGATTAATAAATTATTTCTAAAAGATCATGTAAATTTTTAACAAAAACTTGATAAATGAAAATGTCACATAATGCAAATCATTTGACAGAAATGCAAATTTCAATGAAAAAACCTGTGAGAGGATATTAACTTTTAATCATTAGGTTTCACGTCATTAACAAAAAAATCAATTGATTAAGGGAGTGTGTGATTAGTAAAAATTAATGAAAGAGGGTATACATAAAGTCATGCCCTAATTTTAACATAAAAGGTATGGATGACGATTAAACAGATAACCGATCAAATGTCTTTCTTAAGAGATGTACACGACACAACAATCTACTTGACATTTAATTACGAAAAAAAATCAATATGTTTTCTACATTTTCGTCCATCTATGTTAATTTTTTCATATAAGTCCTTAAGTTAATTTTTTATTTTTGGTTTAGTGTAAATTTGGACATTAGATACCTGTTGTAATTAGTAAACCGAGTTTTTAAAACCTTAAAACTCATTTTCTAATTTTCAAAACCAAAAATAAAGAATAAATCTGATGACTTTTATGAAAAAAAAAAAAAAAAACATGGAATGATGAAAACATAAAAACATATTGGTTTCTTATAATAATCCCTTCAAAATACAATTAAATAAGCCTTTTAATATATATAATATATATTTTAGTTATCTGTTTATTAAAGAATTTTAATATAACAAGTTTTATTAATTAATATAATTTTTTAATAAAATTATACATAATTTGAAGTTTTACTTGATTACAGATGATGTTGAATGTGTTTTTCGTAAACCACCATAAACCAGTCTACCTCCGGTTACAACTTTGTGGTTAACAACAGTGAAATTGTTTGATTAACAATAACCGTGACAAAACAACCCAACTTAAACTAATATGAAGTTACGTTAAAGAGAAATAGTAACAAGAAAACTCTAACTTGAACAGAAAAAACCCTTCGATTAAGTTGAAGACATTTAATATTAGAACTGAAAGCAAAGAAACCGAAAATACCTAAAACAAATTCAAAACCATATCTAAGATTTTGAGAAGAAATCAAATCGATAGAACCCTCAAGAACATATCTAACATTTCAAGAAGATATCAAACCAGGAAACCCTCAAGACAGATTTGAGATTTCGAGAAGAAATCAAATCTAGCAAACCCTCAAGAAGATATCTAATATTTCGGGAAGATGTCAAACCCAAAAACCATGGGGTATAGATTTGAGATTTCGAGAAGAAATCGACCATAAAACCAATAACTCACTTTCGAGTTGAACAAGATCTGGACAAGAGCTGACCTTCGGTTGGGACAAATCATAAAGGAAACAAAGAAGGATGAAAAAGATCTAAAGAGATGGGGAAGCATTGGAGGTACCCAATTGGAGAGGGACAGCTGGAGGTGGTGGTGGTGGTTGTGTTGATGGTAAACAATAAATGGAAGTTGACGGAAGCAACAAATCAGACAACATCAAGAGCGACGGTCTTGTTGGTGGTGGTGGTGGTGGTGGCACCATTCACTTCTTCTTATGGTGGTGGTGGTTGTTGCCGCTAACCTGTTTTGAAATGTGAGAGGAAACATGTGACGATCTAATGGATCCAATACGTCAATATGTGACAGTCTAATAGAGCCTTATGAATATTGATCAAGAATTTAAGAGTTCCCTTCTAAAGTCGACTTGAAACCCATAATGTAAGACACAACAAAGGATCAAGCACGTCAACATGTGACGGTCAAATGGGGCCTTATGAATATTGATCAAGAACTTACAAGTATCGTTCTGAAGTCTACTTGAAAACCTTAATCCAACACACAAGAAATAATGTAAATCTACGGAAAAAAAGTATCCTGTTTTGCATATACTAAAGCTAATCTTGGTGTATGTGTATAAACCATTATTTAAGTAGTTAGAACAATAGAAATGTATGTTGCCTATTGTAAATAAACCAATAGATCCAATTTCAAGTAAATACCATCATCAACCAATGTTTCCAAGAAACTCGTGAAAAGCATAGTGTACTCGTATGCCCCAAGCATGTGAATACTGAATAGCAATAAATCATCGATGAAAACCTTAGACCGATCAAAAACTATAGATAAAAATAAACTCAATGTTTTTCAATAGCATTATAAAGTGTCAAAACACATTGTTGAATATTGATTGCATCAAAAGAGCGGTCCATCCCAACTTCTCAATTTCTTGTATTGTATTGTAATGATACAATAACCTGGAAAAGAGGAAGAATTATGCTTTGGTCTTGTACACAATTCCAGAGTATGTAACCCAAACCAAAAGTATAAGACTTTTTGTCATATAACACTTGTATTAATCCATCTAACATCCCTACAATCTACAACTTCTGTCATGACATATTCTTCACTATAATTATTGTCCAAAATTAATGTGAACCATCCATTGAATTTATCGACAAACAAAAACAATAAAAACCCATAAAACATTTGCAATGAAGTATTATAATACAGTCACTGTATCTTACATTTCCACATGAGAAGGAGCTCTGAATCTCATCCAGCAACACAGTGTTATCCATCTAATCCCTCCATCTTGGACTTGAAACTGCAAAAAAACCTGGAGACAACGGAAAACTGATGCCAGGAGAAGGTGGAGGTGGAGGACCCAAGATTCCTGCTTGGCCCATGGGTGAAAAGGGGAAATTCGGTGTCAGCGGTGGAGGATCTTGATACCCAGGAGAAAGCAGCGGGTATGGTGATCGAGGTGACAAATTCAAGTAACCAGAAGGCGATGGCAGGGGAAACTGCCAGGTAGGTGATGGTAATTGAGGATGGTAGCCTTTGGAAGTAGGCAACACAATAGGAGGCAGAGGAGGAGGAGCCCCATTTGTTCTTGGAGATGGAAAAGGCGGTGGACCATTTGGAAGAGTCGGCCCATGAAGCAATCCAGATGATTGCTGAGCTTGCATATTATTTCGAATTGGAGGATGAACTTGCGGATGCCCATCATTGATGGAATGTTGAAGGTAACGCATATAAGCAGATATAGGAGACTCTGCAGTGTTTGTCCATCCTGTATGATCACCAGAACTCATAGGTGGAGGTGGCACCATATTTCTTGGAGGTGGTTGACCATACTGAGCAGGTCTGGAGAAAGTATCATTGAAAGGAACCCTTCCCCGTAGTTCATTTTGAGGTGGTGCAGGGTGCACAACCATTCGGGGTCTGTTTACACTTATGGGTGATAATGGGGGCGGCCGAATCTTTTGCAGGCGCATGCTAGGGGGCTTTGGGGGGTTATGGGGTGGTCTAGGAAGTGGTTCCTGAGAATGGTGTGAAGGTGAACCGGTAAGCTGTTGAACAATGTTTCGAAAATCGTTCTTGTTGATGTTGTAAACCTGAGGCTGAGACTGAGGTCTGGCTGGAATAGCAAAATTTGGTTGGTGCAAGGGACTCTTCCTAATATTCTTCCCAATCTTGTTCACCCCCAAATGCTCATTATGCCTATTTCTAGAATAATCTGAATTATCCATTTCTATTGAAACCTCAAATCTTTAAAAAAAAAAAAAAAAAAAAAAAAAACACGAAAATCCTCCCAATTTCAGTTCCTAGCATACCCACAGGTTCATCTCAACCCAACCATGTATGTATTCGGAGGATTATTCAAGAAAGGAACCAACAAATCAATTAAACCCTAACACCAGGCAGGAAAGTAATTGAAAAAGAAAGAAGAAAATAAAAACGCACCTAGCAGATGATGAAATGGAAACCAATCTTGATTGCGATGGAAACTGAAACAAGCTTCGAATGATTTGTGGACAAAAACCCTAAAGCGATGAACTAGGGTTTGTAGTTAGAGTTGGAGAAGGGAATCTAAAGATGACTCGAAATTTGACTTGAGAGTGAGAAAAAAATTGAAGGTTTCTTCTTCTTCGATTGTTGTGGGTCTGGAATCAAACAAAAAGGTTGAAAATTATTAGATTTAAGAGAAATAGAAAAGCAGAACTAGCGTAATGGAGCGGCTAATTTGGGGGGATTTGTTTGGGAATAAAAAAACGGGTAAGAAAGAAATAATGATGGATTTGTTATTTTGTTATTGTTACATAGGGGGCCCAGCCCAGACCTCAACAGGCCCAACCAACATGGGCTAAGTGGATGGGTTCTATAGTAAGGCTTAAAGAGGAAGGAGACGAGTTTTTTATTTCTCTCTAAAGTAAAATATAACCAAAAGAGCAGATAAATTTATTTGGCATTTGGTTCATGGAATCAAATTTAAAAAAGTTGGGATTTAAAATTTAGTTATTACAATGGTCGATGGTGAAGGTAGAATATAGTGTTTAGTATTGGTTAGAAATGTAGGTAGAAATCTAAATCATATATATGTTGTAATTTAATTTATGTATGAGTAAAGAGGAATGTCAAATTCCTTAAACTAGTAATATTGATGGAAAATACATAAATTTAACCCTTTACATTAGTTTTCAAAAATCTAAACAAACTAAATTTAAATTCCAGTTCCATCGAATTTTATTACACAAACCAACCGCCACATGAAAAGAGGACTGACGGGTGAAGGAAGTCCAAGGGTATATTGTTATTAGGCAAAAGTAACAAATATATATACATACACATTTGCACGGATGGAACTAGGGGTGTTTATAGATGGTTAACCGAATTGAAAATGTCTTTCGGATGGTTAACCGAATATATCGGTTCGAGAATTTTGTGAACCTAAACCGAAATAGACAGTTAACCGGTAATTGGTTAACCGGTTTTTTCGGTTCAATTATTCGGTTAACCAATATACTGTATTTCTAATTAAAAACTTATATTTCAAATTAGAAAAGTAAATTTTAAATACTTTTAAGAAATCAAGATGACAAAATTATTATTAAATCATAAAGTATTTATAAGATATCTTTAATAAATTATATACTATCATTAAAAACTAATAACAAAAACTTTTAATTTTATCTTCTTAAATTGTAACAATATAGTTGTAGTTGTTTTGAGTTATAGAATCCAACTAATGGTTAAAAATTACATAGTAAGGTTGGTATAAATGTTAATATTATAGGCCTAAATCTAAAATCTATGAAGTTTATTTATTTTTCGGTTTTTTGGTTAACCGTCCGTCACAAAAACCGTAAACCGAAACCGGAAGATTTTTCCGGTTCGGTTAACCAAACCGAAATTTATAAAAAAAATCCTGTTCGATTAACCTCAAAATCAGAACGGTTCGTCGGTATTCATACCGGTTTTTCGGTTTTGGAATTTTTTAATGGAACAAACTCAAAGAAGAAAGAAGAATTTTAAAACTAATTAAAACATTAATTAGTTCGTCTTTGATATAATGATCCATCATCCTTAGAAATACAAAGATAAAACAAATATAGACAAAAAAGATTACATATTCATAGCGGTCTTGACTCGGTCAATATGTCAATAAAAAGGAAGAAATAGTATGTGTGGAGTAACATAATTCAAGAATCAAAAACCAAAAATAGACATAAACAACTAATTAATTTGCTATTAATTAATGTTTGTGGGCAATTCATAGGGCTGGGAACCCACCCCTCTTCACATTCATCCTTCATCTTTCCAATCCACAAACAATCTTGAAACAAATTACTCATGTACAAAATAATACATCTCTTCTATCCCTCCATCCCACATTCTCATCTTATCCCTCCAAAATTTCTCATTTCTCAACCAACCCTGCTGCAATCATGAATCTAATGTGTCTAGGTTGTCAGACCATTCCAAGAACGCTTTCGAGCGACAATGTTTCTATAGGATGCGGGGTTGAACACAAGCCTCGCACTAGCCCGTTCTTGGCTGGGGAGGTTCAAGTTCAACGCAATTCTCCTTCGAAGTTGGTTCGTGGGCCATCGAAGAAATTAAAAAATGTTCAAAAAGGGATCATCGTCGTGCCTGCAAATGAAGTACCCGTGAATAAAGATAAGAGCTTGAAACGGAAGGAGATTAATAAGGATACTTGTAAACCAAGGTTGATGAGAAGCTGTGGGATGAGAAGAGATTGGAGTTTGGAGGATCTTAGACATATAATGAATACTGCATAAAAGACCCCAAATAAAATATTAACAAAGAAAGCAAGAAAATGTGTTTGAAAAACCAAAACCAATTCTGTCTATATCTAATTTGAACATATTTTATATTGTATTAGTTTGATCATTACATTGTTTTTATGATGTGCAAGTTTTGATTTTGAATGATAATAGATTCACAGCAAAAGATTTGATCATATCATACAATTTATATGTCATGTTTTGATGGTATTAAATTATCTTAAAACAAGATATTATCGACATCAATCATCAAGTATTGTTCAAAAGTTGGGCATGATGTCTATATTCTCGTAAGAAATAAAAGTTCATTAAGTTGCACATATAAATTTGTTAATCAGAAATCTACAAAAGCTAAAAATTTTAGTTTAGATGGACGCTCGATAAATAACAATAAATATTGAATATTATACTTCTTGATACGACACAAGATTGTTTGATGCATCAATTTGTGCTCGTAATAACGAGACATGGCTTATCAAATGAAGAAAACATTCATAAATCACGAAACGACTAATTTGTAAAATATTTGTTGTTGTTTTTTTGTATTTATCTGTATTTTTTACTTTACGTATTTGTATGAAATGGTATATTTTTTATGCTTATAGAAGTTCAATACTGAACCCAACCACTCCCCACCCCCATCCTACTATTTCTTGGGCTCAAGTTCTTATAGTACATATTAGCTTCTTTAGATTTGGTTATCTTTAATTCAAATATATTTATTTTGATTCCCTTCTAGTTTGAAATTTGAAAATATTGCATGTTTTCATATTCAAGATTTGCCACGTCTTTTGGAGATTGAGGGTTCTATTTGTTATAAACTTGATCTGAATTTATGTACATTTTGTGATCCAATTACGATATATGATATGATTCAACACCATATTAGAGGTGTATGCATATTGGTCCTATTGTCATTCTTTAAAATTATAAATTGTCCTCTTTTAAAAGCATGATATTACAATTTCAGTAATTTGAGTTTATATAGAGGTGTTTTTATCTATTCAAAAGTGTTATTGGGGAGGGGGAGGGGGAGGGGGGGGGGGGGGGGGAGGCGGTTCTGAAATTCAAAATTCAAGAGAACAAGTGACATGACGCCCAAAAATAGCCGGCACAGATGATTTAGATTAAATTGAGAACATGTTATACTATGTGATTGAAAGTTTTATCCACTTAGGGGCATTTGGTTCACAGATTCCAAAAGTAGAATCTGATGAAAAGGAACGAATACATTCATATGGCATGTTTAGCTTTCAAATTCCATGGGATGATAATTTTCTTTCAAACAAAAAAATTTCCTCCGTTAAAAGAATGTGTTTTCCATTAGAACATGTCAATGAATGAACATTTCATTCTCATGTCTCTATTCACTCATACCTACCATTTCGACCCAACCAAATCTCACCAACCTGACTCACCCATCTTATCCTACCACCAACCTACCCAGCTATCAAATTTATCATATCTTTTCTCACTCTTATATTACAATCATCCTATCCTACCTTACATCACCCCATCCACCTTACTCTATCATCAATCTACTCACTCATCAAACTTACTACATCTCTTCCCACTCTTATATACCCATCATACTATACATTATCCATTCTTTAACCTCACTTCCTACCCTAGCTACTACCGATCTTCTCATTTATCAAACCTATCAAATATCTTCATATCCTTACAATACACACACTCACCCTACTTAATATCATCTTATCATATCATATCTCAATTCTATTTTTAATCCGCCCCACCTAATCCCACCCAGTCGTATCACCCCTACATGACACCGACCACACATTATCCCCACCACATCGGATACTATTTTGCTTATATAATAAATATTAATAATTAATGTTATCATTATAAGACATTTGTTTTATGAATTCTTGAAAAAGATGTTTTATGAAGAAAAAAAATTATTTTATGAAGAAAATGTGTTAAAAAGAATATACTTTTAAAATAATTTTATCATTCAAAAAAATGTGAAAAGTTATTAATAATATATTTTGGTCATTTGTCGTAATCATACTTCAATTCCATTGATAGATTTATAAACCAAACTGAAAACAGTAAAGGAATTGAATCTGAATTCCATTAATTTCCTGCCAAACAGTTTGGATTTAGAAAAATTCCATTTCTTCAATAATTTCATTTCTGGGGTAAACATTCCGTGAACCAAAGGCCGCCTAATAATCCCAATGTTTTCCCTGAATTTTCTTATTTTGCCCGACTTTAGTTCTTTGTCCGTTAAACTAGCTTAACGACTAAATCGTTAACTATAATAATGACATTTTTATCTTTTTCAATTATGACGCTTTTAGTCCCTGTGTTTTTATTATTCACCATTTATAGTCTAAAATTTATTTTATTTTTTTTATAGTTATACTTATAAATATTCATATTTAATTTACAACTATAATTATTTATTAGTATTTCATTTAGATTTACTAGTCTTAGGTGCTGTTTGATTGCATAAGAGGTTAATTGTCTGATGTCTGATTCCACTTCTGATTGATAAGAGGTGGTCCTGATAAGATACTTAGATATGATAAGAGAATTCAATAAGTCTGTTTGTTTTATAAATTATCTGATTCTGTTATTTTTATTAATTTTACATATTAATACCCAAAACCAAACAGATATCATTGATTAAAGTCAAATATCAAGTAAGAATAATATCATTGAATCAAAGTGATCTATGTAAACATTTAATATCATTCAAATAACATTAAAAAGATTTAAGTAAGAAACCAATTCAAGTTTATAAGTTATAATCAAGTAACATAAATGCATTCAATAAACATATAACCAACATGCTTTCAAGAATCAAATAACAATTAAAGTTTATAAGTTATAAGTTTATAAGGTTACATTTATTAACTTCCAAATAACCTAAGTTTATAAGTTATATAGATATGTTATTGAAAAATAATAAATTTTATCAAAAAGTGTTGGAATATTTCTCGTTATAATAAATATGGTAAGAGGTAGGGTAGGGGTGGGGTAGGTTGAGGGTGGGTGGGGTGGGGTAAATAGGGTAGGGTAATGGTGTAGGGGTAGGGTGGGTAGGTTGAGGGGTAAGGTGGGTGGGGATGGGTAGATTTGAGGGGTAGGGTAGGTGGGTAGGTTTGAGGGGTAGGGGTGGGAAGAGATAGAGGTAGAGTGGGGGTGGGATAAGGAGGGGTGAGGTGGGGTGGGTAGGTTTGATGGGTTAGTGTAGGGGTGGGGTAGAGTGGGATAGGGTAAGTATGGGAGTGGGGTGGGTAGGGTTAAGGGTGGAGATGGGGATGGGGTGGTATAAGTAAGTTTAGTTAGGGTAGGGTGAGATTAGGTGGTTGAGGGTAGGGTATGTTGAGGGTGGGGTGGGGTGGGGTGGGGTAGGGTATGGGTAGGGGGTAGGGGGTTTAGGATAGGGTAGGGTAGGGGTAGGGTGGGTGAGGTAAGGTATGGGGTAAAGGTAAGGGTGGGGTGGGGTGGGAGAGACGTGTATTTTTTTTTGGTGTGATAAGTGGTGATAAGTAGCATATCAAAGTCTTATCCTGATAAGACATAATAATAGAATTTTGACTCTTATGTCTTCTGCATATCAAACGCACTTATCAGTATTTCCTCTTACCGAATAAGAGGTTACCTCTGATAAGAGCCTGATAAGTGCTATCAAACACCCCCTTAGTATTTTTATTTTAATTAAAATTTTATATTTTCTTCACTAATTCATTCATAACTTTATATTCCTTATTAATTTTAATTATTGTAATATCATTGTTAACATTTATATATATGATTTTTGTTAGTTATTGTCAGTTGTATTTATATAGAGGTGATACATCGACATTTTGCTTTCCATTGCCACTATTTTTTTCATCCATCTGCACACCTAATCTACCATCGATTATGATATTTAGAAGTGAGCATGGTGCAATTTTTATATATAAATATATTAGTTTGGTTCGGATTTTTTGGTTTTTAGAAAATATAAAATCAAATCAACTTTTTCAATTTCGATTTAGTTTTTTTGTTTTTTAGATTGGTGGAATTTTTTTGCATATCCCAAATAAAATTTTGTTTTTAAATTATAAAAAGTGATGTTGATGATTGATATGCTCTTATTAGGGATGACTGATAAACCAAAAAAAATCATAAAACCAAACCAAATCAAATGTAAATGATGTAGTTTTCATATTTTTAACTTTTATTTTTATATATTCTCTACATGGCATACCAGCTCTTTAACTCATTCTTTAATCATATTATTCGACAGGCATAATAAAATTCATCATTTATGCTTTACTATTATAATTTATAAATTAGATGTCATTAGCTTAATTAATTAGTTTACTTGATTTAAATTAGACTTTAACTTAAAAACCCACAAACTTAAGGTTCTCACTTTTAATTTAAAATGTTAAGAAGAGAAAAAAAAAACAAGAAAAACTACGAAGAACCCGAAAAAACCCCAATGCACAAACTCGATTTTAGGTTTTAAAAACGACACATTTTGGTTTCATTTTTTATTTATATAAAAACAAAACCATGCACAACCCTAACTCTTATAATCTTTTATATAATACACACACACACACACACACACACACACACACACACACACACATATAGGGTTGAGATACCTGGAGTAATATATTAGACTGGGATACCGGAAAACCATGTTAAATGAACGTGTTCATTTCGATTAAATGTTAAATTTCATGCAAAAGTATAATGTATATGTTCAAAATTACATTATGATTGACTAATTCACATCATTTTCATATTCATTATAAAAACATATTTAAATTGTTTAATTTAACGCAATATGAACATGTTCATGCACATTGCATATTTGAACATGTGCATATTCTGATGTTGCATGGAATTAAATATTTTATCATAATAAACATGTTGTTAGTATATGGTGTGTAAAGATGACATTACTACTGCATCATGGCTGATTTCATAAAACACTTGAGGGTCACACCGATGAGCACAACTGAGCAGATGCAATTAAACTATTGAATAAATAATATTGGATATTGTTTATGACGCGAAATGATCATTGAGATTAAATTAATGTATGATTAGTTATATCTCAAAGTACGGGGACTAAAAATACAATATTAGATATTGTAGTAATTTAATTGTCATTGGATGATAATTAAATAATTATCTAGTCTTTTATTTATTATTGGATATTAAATAAAAGACACATTTATTTGAATTGATATTATCATCTAATTATTGGATAACTGGATGGATAATTATAAACAATTAAATAAGAGATAATTATAAATAATTATCTAGTCATTTATATATTATTAGATAATGTATAAAAGATTATCATTATTTAAAGGGTATATAATTATAGAGATAATTATATAAGGTTTAAATAATAAAAATAATTATTAAGATATATATTATATTATTATATTGGAGTTTGATTAAAACCAAAACTCTTATTAATAATAATAATAATAATAATAATATATACATGTACACGGCCCATATACCAAAAAAAAAGTGATATAGATATACATACATAACAAAGGGTTTTTTGGGTGTGGCTTTTGTTGAGGTGGAGCCGCCGCACACACACACTTCAAGGTGTGTGTGGTGTTTCAAACCGTACCAAACACACACAATTACGTGTGTGTTTTTCCCGTTCTTCGTGTGTTTGATTGCATACTTGACGCCGCTCGATCGTGTCATCACCGGTGGATACCGAGAGCGTCTCATTCGTGTATTCTTGTCATAGAATACAATGGTACGAATTTATTGCTTTCTCGTTTACTTATCTTATGTTTTACTTGATGATCCGTGTACGGAATTCGTGATTTTTAAAAAGCTTCCGCTGTGCGTTAATATGATTAATGTTTTTGTTTTTACGAAAAACGATACGAATTCCCTAACAGTGGTATCAGAGCCATCTCAAGTAACATAATGATAGTATTATTCGAGTATTTATGTCCAACGATTTTAAAGTTTCGATTTTTAATAATTAAAATTGTTTAAACGGTCGAAATCAATAATTAAAATGTTTAAGGTTTTGATTTGGCTTGGAGAAAATCGACCAAAGGTTTTGGAAAACCCATGGTGATTCTCGGCCAACCTTGGAGTTCCTCGGAGCTCGGGATTTTGAAACCTTAGTTCGTTTTATTTAGTCGATGTTTGATTGTTTAAAAGTGTTTAATTGATTAAAGTCGAAAACTAAACGTTTCGGTTCGCGAAATCAAACCTAGAGATTTCGGCCATGGGTTGAGAACCATGACCTCTCGGTTGTGATGTGGTAACCGAGGTGATGGATTATTTGTTTCCGTCATATCGTTTAATTCACGGTTAAACTCGAACGATTAAATTAAATGCGTTAAAATCGAATTAATAAATCAAAATTGTTTGGTTATTAATATTTAAAATTTGTGACAAAATATATGTTTTGGTTTTATAAAATTAAAGTGGGAGACTTTATTAGTTTTATAAAATTCACAAATCGGTTTAAATATTATTTGATTCGATAGTCAAACGATTAATTGGAATATAGAAATCGAAATAATCAAAGTGTGTTGATTAAAGGTTTTGATTAATTTCAGCCGTCAAAGGGTTTAATACCCTACTTGTTTTCGGTTCATATGGGTTATTGAACCCGAGTATGAGTCGGTTAACTAAGTTGGTTCGTTTCCGTTTTCCGGTAATTAGTCGTTTAAATTAAATCGGTTTTAATTAAAAGTTAAGTTTTAATGTTGAAATTAAAGTTAATGGTAATTTTAATTTATAAACTAGATTTAATTTATGCATTTAACATTTAGTTCCATAAAATGCATTATTAAATTAAAGAGAGTTTAATTTAAGGATTTATTTTCAAATTGATGAAATCGTGACTTTGAGTTTCATGCTCGGTCATGGTTTAATGTTTTTGAGATTTGATCTCGACATTAACGTTTTTAGTAGAATTCGTTTAAAACCATAAAGAAAAGTTTTTGGTGTTATTTAAAGATGATCAAATTTTGGTAAATTGTTTATTAAGAAAATTGACATTTTAAATAAAGTTTAGTTATTTATTTTTGAAAAGTGTTTCAATTAAATAATAGTTAATTGATAATTATTTAAAGGAAGTTTAAATTATTTATCAATATTATTTGAGAATAAAACTATATTTATTAAAGGTTGTTTAATAAAAAGTTTCTTAAAATAGTAAGTTTAAGTTTCAAAGGTGTTTGAATTGTAAATTGAATATTTTAAGAAAAGTGTAGTTTTGAATCCAAAGATAATGCAAAGATGGAATTGAATTTAAATTTTTGAGAAAAAGTTTCTATTTTTGGAAAGTGTTCCTGAATTTCGAGTTTACGAACCGTGTTTAATTTAAGAACGATATTGGACATATTTACTTCAATTAATGGTGGATTAATTGTTTTTGGAATTATTTTCATGTCAAGATGAAAATGTATTTTGGATTATTTACAAGCTTTTCTGCTTTATTAATGTTTGTGACATAGCCGAGTCTTGAGACCCATTGTTTGTGATGGTTGTTTGTTTAATCTCAATATTTGCTATTTTATTATTGGTTATATTTTTGGGAAGGCCTGCGTGCCATTGGAATCCCGGGTTTTATGATGTAATCTGTAATAGGTTAGAAAATAGGCAAATGTATTTAGATTAAAATTATGTAAAATAAATCTTGGCGAAGATGTCCATCAAGAAGGAGGTCATCCATCAAGGACGCTCGGAGACATCATCGAATGCTGAGGCTAGTGGGAGCTGAAAGAGTTCATCCTTCTTGCCTTGTGTGTTGATTTTGTCCCTTAGATTTTGACCTAATTGGTTTGTCCGTGTGGCTCTCGGAAACCAATTTAGTTTCGGCAAGGCTATGTTACCATGTGATTGTTTGTTTTATTTCTTAATGTTTTATTTATATCTGCGTGGTTGTGGTGACAAAGTAGATAAATAAAAGAAATTAAAACTACAATCATTTTTGATGAAAAATTAAAGTATTTAAAAGGAAGTTTAAATTGGAAACTTTAATTATTTTGTCAGGTGTTAGATATGACATTTTTATGAAATTAGTTTTTCAAATAAAGGAGATTTTATTTTAAAATGTCATATGATCAAAGAGTTGAAATTCTTAAAACTGGTACATTAACTGGATTGTTTACCAGAATAGGTGGTGTCTAGGACAGTCTTGCTCGGGCTGTGGAATTTCCGAAAGGTTTAGAACCGAAAGGATCCTGCCCGCGGACTAGCCTAACTGGCCACTAGTTCTTGGTAAGAGACTGGTTATAAACCCAAATTAAAAATCTGACACAGCACACCGTCCATATAGTGGCACTCACGGTGACCGGTCGTCGTAAGTAGGTTCAGCCTTCGTTGGGTGCTTACGCCGCAAACTCGGAGAGCTGTGAGGTAAGCACTGCGGATCCTAAGTGAAACTTGGGCCAGTGACTTGCAGTTGTTATATGGTGTGTGTCAGTGGTGGTTCCTCAGTAAGACTGTCACCCAAGGTGTGGATGAGATTAAACATGATCAATTTAAGAAATTGAAAATCTCATAAGATCTAAGAGTTGCAAAGGGGTTGTAATTGGTAATAAGTTGCCTGCCTGAGTAGCTTATTCATGTAGGTTCAGCCTCCGTTGGGTGCATGAATAAGTAAAATGGTTCTTAGGATTAATAAATCATTTTCTAAATTTTGGGTTATTGATTTATTAATGGTTAATCAAATACTGATTTTTGAAAAATTGTTTAAGATGGTTGAAAAAGACAGAGGTAGAAGCGGTTTAATAATAACAATGACAATAACAGTAATAACAACAATGATAATGTCAATATCCTTTCCCACTTGAAAATCCTCCCCAAAAGCACATGTTGCTACTTTGAGGTCCATTCGGGATATGGAGAACTCAAAAGAGGCAACTTCCTGAACTGGGAGTAAAATCTGACAAATGTTCTGAGTACAGGGTGAAAGTCGTATATTCTGGAAAGGGCACCAGAACCTGCTCCTGCAGAGACTGCTACAGTTGAGGAGAGAAATCTCCACAAGAAGCACTCTGAGGATTCGGTCAATGTTGCCTGTCTAATGCTAGCGACCATGACATCTGAGCTGCGGACTAGCCTTATGGACGTCTCAGCTTGACAGATGTATCGCCAGCTAAAGGATATGTTACAGACTCAGCCTCGGACTGAGAAAGATATACGACAAGGGCTCTGAGCTCCTGCAGAATGGCAGAAGGAACAACTGTTAGATCCCATGCGCTGAAGATGAAAGGTTATCTGGATAATCTTAGCAGACTTAGGTTACCCGTGACACAGGACATGACCACGAATCTAATTCTCAATTCCTTATTGAAGGAATTTTAGCAATTTGTAATTTGTTACAATATGCACGGAGAAGATGATAATCAGTGGGCTGCATCGGATGCTATAGACTGCTGAGGGAGTGATTGAGGAGAGAATATAGGGAAAGAGACGGAAAGGAAAGTAAGTTTCCAAGCCGGAGGTTAAAAGCTAACAAGTAGCTAAACCTAGAACCAGAGAAGTCAAATCCAAGGATGACAAATTCTTTGAGTGCTAGGAAACTGGGCACTGGGAAAGGAATTGTCCCAAGTACTTGGAAAGGGTCAAGGATGACCGCATTGAGACTTCGTGTATCTGAATCAGTCACTTCTATTGTTCTTGGATATGTGATACCCAATTGAACAAAGTTTCATGCATAATGTCTGCAATGACTAAAATGAAGTGAAAAGAGATGGCAGATTCAGTGGGAGCATAGAGACATCTTAGAGAATACTCTGCTGGACACTATTTTCATGTCAACAATAGTTTATCATGGTGTAGTATACAATGATTGAATTTCTTGCAAGTATTTTTGGGATAAATAAAGAATTTTTGGAGTTAAAAATTTGTTGCTTGAAATTCCTATTGTTTAAGATTACTAAACCATGATTATAGACTATTGATTCAAGTGGAACTTGAATAGTAACTTGTCAATGGAGATTGGACAAGCTAGTAGTCATATTCAGATAAAAAGGGTTACCATGTTGTTGCGTAAATTGTTCAAGAGTTCAAATGCAGTTTCATTGAACTTGTTAATTCTTGAAAGTTAGTTCAAGAGATTATATGAGTTGGATAGTCATCTGTGATTATATTGAAACTAATAAAATGCAGAATTAAATGTAAAGGAGTTACATGGAGGTTAATTCACTTCACTTGTCAGAAATAATTAGACTTGAGAAGTCAGAATTGTTTAGACAAGAAGTAATCGCATTTTATAAAATTACATGTGAAATGTATACAACTTGTGTGATGGTTAGTCAAGTAGTAGCCTTTGACTTTTTAAACACTCGTCGGCAAGCTTGAGGGAATACCACTACGAAATGTTGTAGATAACCAGGTTCTGGTGGTTATGGATACATATCACAAATTTTGAACACAATGTTATTAAAGATATCTTGTTAAGATATAGATAAACCGCATACTGTCATATTCAAGACTAAACATCTAAACGTATCACTAGTAGCAATTAATCTGAATTGCTAGAGCTCCTAAATTTTAATCCTGGTGTCGTTATGAGTTATTTACCAGTTCCTCTAAAGATAATGGATATAAATTTGTATGGAGATTCAGATTGGATCTGAATAATATTACAAGAAGTTTTAATAAAGAACTAGTGTAATTTTTCAAAGATAAACGGTAATGGAAGTTAAGTCAGTTAACTAGAGAACACTCCCACTAAGATCATGTCTGAAATTAATTTTTCGATAGATCGTGTTACCGTTACATTTGATAAAGGAACAGTAGCATTGAATTGATGGAAGTCATGTTGTGTTTATTGAGATAAAGGAGATCAACATGATATCTTTAATGTCGTTCTATTTTGCATGTTTTAGAAATCCAAGAATAAATTTGAAGTTATTCTAAAACTATTCCATAGCTGCTTGTTGTCGTGGGAACCACAACGAGAATTAAAAGGCTACTGTGGTTTTTGGTTGATATTCATGGGTGATGAATATAGCAAAGGTTGGACCAAATTCACAGGTATTTGTTGCGAACAAATATTGGATTGACCCACCGATTGAGACCACTTTGTGGATCATAGTCATGAGTCGTCTCAAAAAGGTAATCCTTAGTACCTGAGATGTCTACGTACTTTAGTGCGGGTTCTGCTGTACATTTGGCCTAACCTAACGTCATCCGTAACTGGGTGATCATAACGGTTCGAGGCTGGTTGCAGTGGGAGTCGTGCTGGAGGCCTAGATAGTCAAGATGGGATTTGCACCTTCTTTTAACTAAGAAGAGATATTTCTGGGGCCCTCGGCGATCGATACTGACAGAAATGCATGGCCATGCTCGGACAGAACTGATGTGTTCTAATCTGTCTGTTTCAGTTTAGTATGAGATCAAGGAGTCGAGAAACATAATCGTGTTTGCTACGGTTGATCTAATCCATGCCTAGCTTTCACATTGAAATATCGCGATGCATGGGATATAACCTAAGTTTCTTTTTGGAAGGCTGTTTCAACAAGAATGCCCGAATGGGAGTCAGAGTTTTTATGACCTTGGTTGCCTAAAGTGTCTAGCCATGACCTCCTTTAGGCGCATGCTGCAGGACAGTATGTCGTCTTACACAAGTGGGAGTATGTTAGTATATGGTGTGTAAAGATGACATTACTACTGCATCATGGCTGATTTCATAAAACACTTGAGGGTCACACCGATGAGCACAACTGAGCAGATGCAATTAAACTATTGCATAAATAATATTGGATATTGTTTATGACGCGAAATGATCATTGAGATTAAATTAATATATGATTAGTTATATCTCAAAGTACGGGGACTAAAAGTACAATATTAGATATTGTAGTAATTTAATTGTCATTGGATGATAATTAAATAATTATCTAGTCTTTTATTTATTATTGGATATTAAATAAAAGACACATTTATTTGAATTGATATTATCATCTAATTATTGGATAACTGGATGGATAATTATAAACAATTAAATAAGAGATAATTATAAATAATTATCTAGTCATTTATATATTATTTATAATGTATAAAAGATTATCATTATTTAAAGGGTATATAATTATAGAGATAATTATATAAGGTTTAAATAATAAAGATAATTATTAAGATATATATTATATTATTGTATTAGAGTTTGATTAAAACCAAAACTCTTAATAATAATAATAATATATATATACATGTACACGGCCCATATACCAAAAAAAAAAGTGATATAGATATACATACATAACAAAGGGTTTTTTGGTGTGGCTTTTGTTGAGGTGGAGCCGCCGCACACACACACTTCAAGGTGTGTGTGTGGTGTTTCAAACCGTACCAAACACACACAATTACGTGTTTGTTTTTCCCGTTCTTCGTGTGTTTGATTGCATACTTGGCGCCGCTCGATCGTGTCATCACCGGTGGATACCGAGAGGGTCTCATTCGTGTATTCTTGTCATAGAATACAAAGGTACGAATTTATTGCTTTCTCGTTTACTTATCTTATGTTTTACTTGATGATCCGTGTACGGAATTCGTGATTTTTAAAAAGCTTCCGCTGTGCGTTAATATGATTAATGTTTTTGTTTTTACGAAAAACGATACGAATTCCCTAACACATGTAAATGATGTGAACTAGTCAATAACAATGCACATTTGAATATTTTTATGTTGTTCTTTAACATAAAATTTAACATTTTATTATAATGAACATGTTGATTTAATATGGTACTTTGTATTCTTAAATTTAATAATGCATATAAACCTATAAATAAAGAAATAAAATTTTAGAGCTAGTAAAAAATAAATTTATAAATAAAATACTAACAACGGTAAATATAAGTAAAGTAATAAAAAATTATTTATATTTATAAATAAAATAATTGTATTTATAATTAATATAAATGTAAGAGTAAATTACATGAAAGGTCTCTTTAATTACATAAATGGCGAAGTAAGTGCATTGATGATCCTAGAAACGAATTTATGTAATTACTTTTGTCTTTTCCATCTTATAGGGACTATTTACGTAATTATACAATTAACTTTTACTATTTTTATTTTTATTTTTTATTTTTGATTTTTGATTAATGTTTATTTATTTCTTTATGTTTTAGTGATTATACAATAAACGATTGTTGAATTAATGAACCAACATTTGTATCTTTTTCTGAGAAGAATATAACACAAACTATCAAGCCTCTCAAATTTGACGACGAGGTGGTTTGATTCTTGTTGAAATTGGGTTCAAATCTTATAAGTTAGAGTTTGAAAACTCTTAGAATTTTCAAGGGAATATACATCTTATATTAGGTGAGTTAGGGATCTTGCTTTTGAATTGGAAATCTTGTTAAGGTTCTTTGTTTTCTAAGGGATTTTGAATGAAGTATTACCGACATCGATGTTCGTGTATCTAATTCGAATATGAGGAAGCTTGAATTGAGTGATGATTTGTTTTTCAGGTTTAAGTTTTTAGGGCTTAATTCAAACGTAGATGTTTCAATTTCTTCTTTTGTTGTTCTTGGGCGGTTGTGGGTGTTTGGGAAATGTGGTTTTAGGTGGTGTCGACTGTTAGACAATGATTGTAAGCGGTGGTGGTAGTGCTGGTGGTGGTGATGGGGATTATGGTGGACAAATGTGGTGATAAAACAGTGGTTGTTGATAAAACATAAGACCATACATTCATTATAAACTTATAAAAAAACATAAGAGCATACATTCATTATAGATTTGAGTAAAAGCTTTAAAGAATTATACAACATTAAATATTTAGAAAAAATAAAAACAAAATTCAAAAAATTGTAAACCGACTAAAAAACTTCATAAAAGGTCCCTCCAAGAGCAAAAAAACAAAACTACCCTTTGGAGTTAACTTCAAGTTAACGATGGTTGGGAAACCAATTTGTAACAAGAATTCATTCTTATGGACCATTAGTGTACTTACTTTTGCTCGATAGACCAAATCCATAACTTTCTATAAACCACAGGGACCATTTAGGAAATTTACTCTAAATATAATAATAAGTAAAAAATAAATTGATTTACGACTATAAATGAGAAATAATAAAACCATAGAGACTAAAAATGTCATAGTTGAAAAGGATAAAACAGTCATTATTATAAAGTTAACGGTTCGAGCGTCGAGTTTAACAGCTCAGAGACTAAAACCGTGAAAAATTAGCAAAATATGGACGAAATTTCGGATTATTAAGGTTGATGGACTAAATCAGGGTAAACCATTAAACCACAAAGACGACAAATGTCCTTTACTCAATATTTAATGTTATATATATATATATATATATATATATATATATATATATATATATATATATATATATATATATATATATATATATATATATATATATATATATATAAGGGGGTTCAATGGAAAACCAGCATTCATCGGAAAACTTTGGAAAACCTCCATGCACCACCACAAATGCATCACAATTCCCGCATGATGCATCAAATTCCCCGCGTGATGCACCAAATTCCCACATGATGCATCAAATTCCCCGCGTGATGCACCAAATTCCCACGTGATGCATCAAATTCCCGCGTGATGCATCGACTTTCTGTGTGATGCATCATCTGATCCAATGGCTATAAAGTGGTTCCCAGGTTTTCCGATGCATATAAGTTTTCCATTGAACCCACCCCTATATATATATATATATATATATATATATATATATATATATATATATATATATATATATGTATATACGCACACACACACACATATATGTATGTATGTATGTATTTTAATATTGAATATATGACATATAGTGTTACTTCGACATTGAATATTTTCGATAGAAAATGGTTTAGAGAGTATCACTCATCATGCAGCACACCAGAATGTAACACCTTTGAAAAAAATAAAAAATTTATTTTTCATAAACATGTATTAATTAGTGTTATAAAGATGATATGTAAATTTCACTCATATTCACTTCTCCTAATTTTTTAAAAATAATGTAAACGTACACTTACAAAAATTTGCATGCATGTGAACATACATTTATGTGACACAGGATTTCATACTCTTAGAATGTGTGAATGTGTGTACAAATTATATATCATTTTCGTAATGTTAATTAAACATGTTTATAAATTTTTTTTATAAAAATAACTTTAAAAAAGTAGCACGTTCTAATGCGCTGTATAATAACGAGAAAATTATGCAAAAAACCATCAAACTACAAAAAAATTTCGATTAAGTTCCCGTTTCATTTTTCTTTTCTGATAAGTCCCCAAACTGCTAAAACATTTTAAATTGGTCCGTTTACTTGTTATAACAGGTTAACATGCTTAAACTATTTTGCAAAAACCATCAAAGTATATTGTTTCATCGATTAAGTCTCCATTTCATTTTTTTCTGTTAAGTCCCCAAACTACTTAATTTTTCAACTTTTCGATAAAATAAAATAAATTTTTTTTCAAACTTTAAAAAACGACGATCTTTATTTCGATGACAGAGTATGCCATGTTTGTCTAGACCAAAATAAGTTGGTTTGAAAATAATATTTTTTTCAAAATAACGATGGTTGTTTGAAAAAAAAATATATTTTAAAAGTTCAGTATTCCAGATTCCATAAGTTGGTTTGATATAAAAACATAAATGATGATTATATCGATCTCATGTTTGTCTAGACCAAATTTTTAAATATATTTAACTAGTTCATCCCGACTAACTTTAAACAATAAAATATGATTGTTTTGATTTATCTTTATATTATATTTTTTTTGCATCCACGTATGTGTGACGTGAGTGTCAATTGAACAATCACTTAAATTGATAAACAAAAAATATCATGAGTTTTATCAAGATAATGGATTTATGTTGCAAAAAAAAAATAGTTGTGGAAATTATAAGACAAAATAATTTAGTTAAGGGATTTATAAGACAAAATAATTTAGTTGGGGGACTTAATCGAAAAAAATCACAGATTTATAAAATCCACGTCAGCAATTTGCAACCCGCTCAACAGGTTACCGGTAACTTTTCTTGAAAAAACACCAAATTCGTGATTTTTATTTGGTTGAGGAACTTATCAGACAAAAAAATTGATTGAGGGACTTAATCGAAAAATTCTTGTAGTTTGATGGTTTTTTGCGAAATTTTCCCTATAATAATTGGTATCCAGTTGAACCTAAATATATACATACAGAATTATTGTAAAACCTACATTTGATGCAGAAATGCAGAACCAACTTTTGAAGTCATAATAATTCTTAATTTTTTTTAAAAAAAAAACTTATAACATAAAAACAAGAATTTCATCTTATTCAAAACATGACCGATAATTATATATTATTTTTAAAAAAATTTGGATATTCATAATTGAATATTCATCACAGAATTTCAATGTTAAATATTTTTATATTAAATTCAATGTTAAATATTTCAATGTTAAATATTTTTATATTAAATTCACTGAATTTTATATATTAAATATCAAATTCAACGTTATAATTTTGAATATTTAATATCGAATATTGGTTTTATGATTCTGTCTTAAAGTTAGGTTTTGCAATAATTACAATCGCATATATGCAGAGTGTTGTATAGTTGTATTGAAAAATTAAGAAAAAGAAAAATATGATTTTTGTAACAAGGTAGAATTGGATATTATTGTTTTATTACATTCAACCCTAGATAAATTCAGTAAATTACTTTCCTTTATGTATTTTTATTTATGACAGTGACTACAAATTGATTGTCATAAAACATAGACTTTTATGGATATTTATTTATTATGATTCTAGTTTATTGTAGCCGCACAAATACTCACATGCTCGAGCAGTAGCCACAAAACCCCATTATACAATGGGTTATAAACATGAATGGATTACAATCCAACTTGATGAATCATCTTCAAAAACCAATTAAACAACAACAAAAGCTTTATAAGTGAAGATGCATTTTAATACTAAAATTTTCATATCGAAAGAACATGTAACATCCTCTTACTAAAAGCCCCCAAACCAGTATATATTTTGATCGTTTTTCCAACTTCTATTTCTATACATCCGGTAATTAGCTAGTTTTTGTAGTTACCCTAGATCGGATAATAGACTCCAGACGTGTTGTGTTATATACATTAATCAGATATGGTTTATATAAATTTAGAGAGTGATTATTTAGTCACAAGTAATTATTTATTTATTATAAACCTAGTTTATGAATCCACGTAGTACATGGATATCTTTTAATAAATAATTAGTTTTATAAAGTTTATGTAAACATAAAATTAAAATATATAAAAATTAAATATTATTAAAAAAAATATACAAATTTAAGAATTTTTAAATTATTTTATTTTTATATTTATATGTATTTAGTCGATATAGTTGAAATTTTTAATTTTACATAAAACATAATGCTTATGTATTTTATTACAATAAACAGAATGTTATGAAATATGATTTTATTAATATTGTATAATGTTTAATTTTTACTTCTTTAATATTGTTTGTAAAATCTTTATTTGTGTTTAATATATTTTAATAAATTTATAAACACATAATTCTTTTTTAGTTAGACATATAGATAAGTATATATGAGATATAAATTGGATGTATCTGTATTATATTCATAATAATAAAATAAATATTAGATAATGATAAATGTAATAAATATTGAATAATGATAAATGTTGGATAGAGTTAATAATTAATTAATATGTATAGATTTAAAAAAATAAATTATATTTATCTTTTATTTATATAAATATTTATACTTTAATTTATACTTGTATTTGTATTTTATAATTTGATTTATCTTTTCATGTGAAACGTGGTGGAGACGATATATGTCATTCATGTGTTTTCACCTTTATTATATAGACTTGTGTATTTTCCAGTATAATATTCAGAATGTTTGAATAATAATATTTTTAATAAAAAAATATTTATACATATAACAAAAGAGAACATAAATTGTCACTTGTTATCGCCACATTTCATTTAAAAAGATAAATACATATTATTAGTTTTAAAATAAAATAAAAATAAAGACAATTGCAATTTATTATTTCAAAGATAAATACATTATATTATTAAAAAAACAAAATAAAATATAAAGACTTATTTCTATATCTATAAACAGTAATAAATAATTAACTCTATCCGTTATTTGACATAGAATATTTTAATAAATAAGCTTACATTTGTAAAGAAAAATTATAATATTCATAAAGATTATATAAACAATATTAAATATTTAAAAAGTAAACATATATTAATAAATTCATATTTTATAACATTTTATTTATTATTATTATTATAATATATATATATATATATATATATATATATATATATATATATATATATATATATAAACATTATGATTTATGTAAAACTAAAGTTTTATTTTACGTAAAACTGAAATTTTAAATTATATCGACTAAATATATGTATAAATTTAGAAACAAAAAACTTAAAAGAATGTTAAAAAATAACTATTATTCACGTGTATTTAAAAAGATCAAAAAAAATAATATACGTAACAGATATTTATATTTTTCTTATATTTTTTATAAGAATTAATAATAAAACTCGTTAATTTTAAGTAACTAATTATTTATTAAAACATATTCACGTAACACGTGGGTCATAAACTAATTTTAGAATAATTGTAGAATTCGATAACGAACAATACAAACTAGGAATATTATGATGGAGATATGACTCGATATTTATTATAACATTATAGATTATACAACGGAAAAATTTATTAAAATAATTTAAGAAACTTCTAAATAATGAATAGAAAAGTCATAGTAAAATCTTTAATTTATTTATGATTAATAACAATATATAATTGAAATACAATAACCCTTAGGCTTATTAATAAATTAATACAACTTTTAAAAATAAGAATAATTTTGCAAGTGTCGTCTATTAGCTTTAGAAAAGTGATTCCATTAACACAAAGTTGGTAATAAACATCCTAAAACATGAAATGAAATTTATTATTTAAACAAAAAAGTATAAAATACACGTCTTAAATAAAGGTTTCGTTAATTGGATAGTGTAGTAAAGTGCCAACTGACAATCTATCTACTTTTTTAATAAAATAGATAGATAATAGATCGATAGATGTTTAAGAGGGAAGAAATGAAATAAAATGAAATGAAAGGAAAGGAAAGGAAAGGAAAGGAAAGGAAGAGAAAATAGAGGATAACATGTTAACATGAGGGATGATTTGTATGGTTTGTGTTTGACCCACCTTTTCATTATCGGCATAAAAATCTAACCACTTTTATTTTATTATGTGGTCGTTAGTGGAGGCCAATAACCAAACGTGTTTCTTTTATTTTGGTAGTGACATCTTTTTTTAATTTAAATTTATTTTTAATTTATATGGCTGTCGCCGGTGGGCCCTTTTTCTCATTGTTTATCATTGCTGCTGCTGCTGCACGTTTATTCAATGTGTTTTTCGTTTTGTTTTTATTTATCTACTTATTAAATTTAAAATAAAAACTACTCCATGTATAGTAGTGTACGTACTACTATATCATTGGACGATTATTACTTTACAAGTATTATTATATATTATTATTTCATGCCTACAGGCTACACCTTTTTGTATTTCATTACGACTTGTAATCCCCCTATATATGTTTAATCCATACTACGGATGTACTATTTATTTTCTTTCATCTTTTTCATGATTTTGTCATCTATTTTTTTTCTTGATGTATCAATCATTTTTCTTTTTCTTTTTTCCTTTTCAAATGGTAGAATGAAAATGAATAAAAATCAAGAAATCTACGATTGATTTTTTTAACTATGAGATTAGTGGGGTTAGGTGGGTGAGGTATGGTCATATAGGATAGTGTGACTGGGTGAGGTAAGGTAGGATAAGATTGAGATGGGTGTGATATGGTTAGGTAGAGTACGATGGATGGTGGGGTAGGGTAGGTGGAGCATGGGATTGTGGTCGGTGAGAACGGGTAGGATAGGGTAAGGTAAGGTGGGTCGAGTGAGGTAGGGTAATAGGGTAGGCAGTGTAAATTAGAAAAAATGCATTAGCGGAATAAAATCTTACTTTTTTGCTTATTGGGTAAGAAAATGAATTTCAATAGAGGAATGAAAATTTTATGTCAAAAAGAAATTTTTTTATTTTAGCCAAACAAACATATAAATTACTATCATTCCAATTCCACATTCAAACACTCCTTTAAATGATGTTTGGTTCATGGAATGTAATTCGAATGAATTTAAATTTAAATTTTAGTTGTAAATGTGTTTGATGGTGAGGATAGAAGATAATTTTTAGTATTGGTTTAAAGATGTATGTTGGAATTTAATTCGTGTATGTGTTGGAATTTAATTCGTGTTTGAGTTGGAAGGATTGTTAAACTTTCCATAAGCAAAGAATTTGATGTCAAATAAATAAATTTTAACTCTTCATCTTTGTTAGGAAAAGTTCTAAACATGTTAAATTTGAATTCCATTTCATTCGCGAACCAAACGTCACCTTAGCGTATTCTCATTAATATGATTGGAAAGCCAATATAATTTCTACATTTCCTATATACCATACCAAATGTACCGTTAGAGAGAGCGAAGTGGTCACGAGTGAGGTAGGGTAATAGGGTAGGCAGTGTAAATAAGAAAAAATGCATTAGCGGAATAAAATTTTAATATTTTGCTTATTGGGTAAGAAAATGAATTTCAATAGAAGAATGAAAATTTTATGTCAAAATTTTTTTTTATTTCCTTTATTTTAGCCAAACAAACATATAAGTTACTATCATTCCAATTCCACATATCTCAAACACTCCTTTAGATGATGTTTGGTTCATGGAATGTAATTCGAATGAATTTAAATTTAAATTTTAGTTGTAAATGTGTTTGATGGTGTGGATAGGAGATAATTTTTAGTATTGGTTTAAAGATGTATGTTGGAATTTAATTCGTATATGCGTTGGAATGTAATTCATGTTTGAGTTGGAAAGATTGCTAAACTTTCCATAAGCAAAGAATTTGATGTCAAATAAATAAATTTTAACTCTTCATCTTTGTTAGGAAAAGTTCTAAACATGTTAAATTTGAATTCCATTTCATTCGCGAACCAAACGTCACTTTAGCGTATTCTCATTAATATGATTGGAAAACCAATATAATTTCTACATTTCCTATATACCATACCAAATGTACCGTTAGAGAGAGCGAAGTGGTCACGAGGTAGCTGTTACGGGATGCCAAATCAACACGGTGCCTACGGTAACACCATTCCGATTTAACGATCCCGTCAAAGATGATCCCGCAGCAGCCCAGCTTTCACGAAGAATGGTGAGGTTTTTCTTCTTTCCCTTTACCTTAGGGTAAGGGGTATAGTAATCCTTCCAAAATCATCATTTTGAACACGTCAGTTTTTCTGTTTCTACCAATTTCATTTTAAAACTTTGGAAATATGCATCATTCTTAACTTTCTATCTCAATATTCATTTACCCATTAATTTTAGAGAGGGAAAGAGAGAAGAGCTGGAAAGAGATGGAGGATTCGAGCGGGGATGGAACCATTCCGCGGAGAAGTCTTAGCGGGGCCACCAGTGGGGGGCATTGTTGCCGCCGGGAAAAACTGATTTGGAGAGGCCGCTCACAAGCGGCTTTAGTGGAACGCATGACCTAAGCAAGTGGAAATTGGTGAGTGAACACACAATCGTTGGACTTATTTGGCAAAAATTAGTTGAAGTTGAAGCTTAGAAAATATATATTATGACTAAAAGCTCATACAATTAGATAAACCAAATTATAATTATAAGTAATTAATTTTTTTTGGTAATTTATTTTTCATAAGTTTAAGATGCTATTTTAAATATATTACGGTTTCAAAGCTTATGATCTTTTAATAAATACAAACAAGAGTTTGAGACTTGGAAAAAACATAAAGTTGATCTTCTATAAGCTTTTATAAAAAGTGCATTCCAAACAGACCCCTTTGTTTGCATGTTAAATGTTCCTTTTACTGCTGCAATATGCCAATATCTCTAACACAAGTGGTAGGAATCCAAATGAAAATACATGCATGGTAATGTATCTAGCTTTTTTATATGATGTTAAAATGATTATTTTTAAAGAAAACCATTAAATAAATAGAAATAATAATGTTTTGGCGTTTTGTTAAGGATTATTGTATTGTATTGGATGGCATCCATTCCAATTCCAATTCCAATACCATTTCCTTTTCCAGTTCCAGTTCCAATTCCAATTCCAATTCCAATTCCATGGCAAGTGTGTTTGATTTCAGATTCAGACACAGAAACACAAACACAAGAACATGCATGGTGATGGCATTAGACTTTAAGCTTGTAATAATAATTAATATCTGATGATTGATTCCAATTCACATAAACAGATAGAGTGAGAGAGCCAACAGTCTAAAAGCTCTCATCTTTATAAACGATTACACACTCCCTTACGCTAACAACATACACAGAATTAACCGAAGCCATTGCATACTACTATGTTACATAAAACCTGTCTGGGTAGCTCCAACAAAAATTTAGCTACAGAAAATCTCAATTGGGATCTGAAAATCTGTTTGTCAAGGCTAACCGGAGCTGATCTTGAGTGTACAGTCGACCACCCATTTTCACCGTTGCTTGTTGGATCATCAGATCATTCACCACAGACACACTAGCATGGTTGACCTCGAAATCCAATTCCTTCAATGCCCCCATTAGACGAGCAGCCGGGTGGTTCTTCTTGTTACTCTGGACCCTAATCATGGCCTCCCACCCAATCACCTTCACATCGATGTCTAAATTCGCCATTTGAGACTGGGTGCTCGATGACAGTTTCATGTCTTCCGGCACTGAAATGGCGGACGAAGATGATTGCCGGGAATCTTTGCTAAGTAGTTCTTTTTTCAATGCATCAAGTTGGCTTTTTAGTTCTTCCTTGTCGCACTGGGTGTGTTCCAGCTTTGATTTGAGTTCGTTGATGTAAGAAATGGCGTCACCCAGGAGGGATGCTTTGTCCATTTTTGATACGTTTGGAACGACCGCACGTAGGGCGTAGAAACGCTGGTTTAACTTCTCTCTCCTTTGCCTCTCTGCTTCAACATGGTTCAATGGCTCTTCTCTGCCGTTGGCCGGCTTTCTTCCACGTTTTCGTGGTTTTTTTTCTGGTTCCACCACTCTGCTGCTCTCCACTTCTCTCACTACCGACGCGTCAAGATCTGAGTGGTCAGAATCAGCGGCGGTTAACACGCCACCGCCGGATTTCACCGTACTAGACGACGGAAGCAGATTTGAGACGAAAGAGAGCATCCCTTCTTCGCTACTACCGCACGATGTCGGAGATCTCTTCTTCTTCTTGTTATTCTCCTCCGCTCCGATGAACGGAGATTGACCGGAGAACAGAGCCCCGTTGTTGGTAGAACTCCTTTTACTCTCGCCGAAATTCAAGATCTTGCCGGATTCTGGCTTGCTATACGAGGAATTCCCATTTCTGACACCAGTTGCTCCTTCGAAGGATCTGAATTCGGAGAAATTCAACTCTCTGCTTCCAGGAAAACCTTGATTTTGAACGCCGGATCTAGGGTTTTCAGTTAAGGAGCTGGAGCTAGGGTTTTCAAAGGGAAGCTGTTTTGGAACCTGAGAATTAATTGATGGAACGACACTTGTTGCCTGAGACACAATTACATCAACTGAATCCTTGATTGTGGTGACGTCGGCAGCGACGGTAGACGAAGCTACCGGATCTGTGAGCCAGATCGACGACGGATCATTATCACCTGCGGCAGCCTGATCGGCGCTAATTTGCATCATATCCCGGCCGCTATTGAAATTAAAGGAAACCCTGACTTTCTTCATCACATCTGAACTCTGCAAAATTAACTCCGTTGAACCTAATTCAATCACCCCATCGGTGGAAGGAATACACACAATCGTTTGTAATCCGAAACCTTGACCTTGACGAGCCCGCTCGCAGTGAGACGCCATCAACCGTTCCTGTCCAGCAACCCAAACCGGTTGGTTAGTTAACGCCGCCTGACCTGGAAGCCCGTTGCCATTAACAAATGATTGCGTCATGGAGATGAGGAAGAACCACTCGGTATCCGTGACTTCTTCATCTACCGCATCGCTTTCCGGCGCTTGTGAGCCGGAGATCAGGGAATTTAGCTCCCGGAGCACTTTCTTCCGATACTGTTGCTCTTGCAAAGAAGTCGCCGACGGCGTGGTTTTCGGCTTGTTGACCTCCCCCTTGTAGTATCCGTCTCCCCAGCCTAAGACAGGAGGAGCTGCGTAATCGACGACGGAGGATTGCCAGAAGATAGCGTAAGTCCAGGACTCACGTGCTGTATCAATCAGGCCCTGGAGTCGTTGTTGTAACGTATCTGGATTAAAGTCCTTGTAATGAACGTTGGCGGAGGTGGAAGCAGATGATGAGGCCGGAGGAACGGTCGTTGCCACCGTGTTGGTATGAGATGTAGCGGGGTTTGACCAAATCGAGGTCATGTCGGAGCTGATAAAGGCATCCATCATGGAGGCGTTATCATCGGGAGTCCAGTGATTCATGGTTTGTAGGCGGTAATCCGTCATTCCATAAACCGGGGGTTGATCGGAAAAGGGTTTGGATGGCGGGCGCCGGCGAAGATTAGTGTGTGAGAAACGTGGGAGAAACAAGTGGGAATGGAAATGGTTTTATTAGGGTTGATGGGAGATGTGATTTTTTGAGTTGTGGTTTCTAGGAAGGATTAAAGAAGCCTCCCATCCATTTATTCACACGTTTTTACCCGACACACGGATATTATTATTATGCCAAATTTTGGTTTTTTAAAAAAAAAAAACGACTACTCAAAATAACAAGCAATTTTTTTTATTTTATGATTTGTTATAATTATGGAAGTTACTCAAAATAAAAAAATATTTAGCAAACAATATATTAAATTATAGAATCAACTCATGGTTTAATTTCGATTATAGCATTTAACCGTTAAACAACAAGCAGGTTGTTATTTCAAACAATATATTAAATGATAAAAAATTAAACTGATTACCACAATAAGGAAAAAAAAATAAAAAGTAGGTAGTATAACCATTTTTACCAATTAATTTTTGTTGTTTACCGGTTAAATGCTATAATCATGAATGAACAAGTAGTTGGTTCCTTTATTTGGGACAAATTTACGAGATTGCTATAATATGAAAAAGAGAAAAGTTGCTTGCCATTTAGAGCAATTCACCCTAAAAAAACTCAAACTATACATTTTTGGAAATTTCGAAAAATCATCAAACCTTCAAACCACATGTTTTTTCTCATTAAATTCATCAATCATTTTTATCAGATGAGTCCTTTAACTAAATAAAAATTATGAATTTCGTATTTTTTTCAAGAAAAGTTTCTGGTAACCTGTTGGACAAATTGCAACGGTTTTTTTTTAACGGCAAATTATTCTACTCCAACTTTTAAACTACCCATTTTACCCCCCCCCCCCCCCGACTTAATTTCGCCACCTAAATTTATGGATTTTATAAATCTATGAACTTTTTCGATTAAGTCACTCTACAAAATTATTTTGTCTTATGACTCCCTCAAACAATTTTTTTGCATCATAAATCTATTATTTTGATAAAACTTACGTGTTTATTGTTTTATAAATTTAAGTGATTGTTTGATTTACACACACGTCACACATACATGGATGCAAAAAAATAAAACAAAACGATTATTTTGTTATTGTTTAAAGTTTAGTTGAGATGAACTCGTTAAACGTATTTTAAAAAGATTAGGTCTAGACAACAATTGATCGAAATAATCATTATTTATGTTTTTGTATCAAACCAACTTTTGTAATATGGAACGCCACACTTTAAAAAAAATAATAATTTTCAAACTACCATTTTATTTCATGTTTTTATTTGTTTAACTAGTTTATGTTGATATATTTTCAACACAATAAATTCAAGTATAACAAATTATGTATTGTGTCAACTCATTTACTTGTTTTAACGAGTTTTGTCAACGTAATTTTTGTATTAAACACTAGATGCTAAAATTAAAAAATTATTGTGTTTGACCTGGTGTTTTGTTACATAAATCCCCAAAAATTTTGTTTTATTTTTTTTTTTTTGTTTCTCCATGGAAAAAATGGTTAGTGTGTCTATTCAAATTTTGAAAAAGTATTTGAAGGAAAAAAATTTTAATTGAGAAACTTAACTAATAAATATTTAAAATGTGATGGTTTTCTAAGAAAAAAATTGATTTCGAAAAATATATTACCAAATGTGTGCCACCTAAGCACATTTTGACATATGGATGTCACGTAAGCTTGGTAACCGGTTGCAACCTATAACATACTAATTAACGAGTTTTAATCAGTTAAGTAGTTGGCAAAAAAAATGAATGGGAGACTTAATTGAAAGAAATGTATAGTTTGATGTTTTTTTTACGAAATTGTCCCCTTTTTAAAAAAATTTATTATTTCAACTTATCATTTTGTTTTATGATTTTCTATGTTCAACGAGTTTAAGTTATTTATGTTTTTGTAACCCATTTACTTACAAGTTATATCAACATATTTCTTGCTCTAAACCCGAAGTACTAGACTATAAAAAATTTACCATGTTGATTAACCTTTGAAACAACAGCAAGTTGTTGCTAGCTTTAACAGCGGACCTATCGTTTTGTCTTTTTTGTGTTATATAAACCCCCAAATTTTTGTTTTACTTTTTATTGTTATCCCATCAAAAACATTGCAATTTTTGTATCATTTCAAATTCTGAAGAGGCTTTTGAGGAAAAAAATTATTAAGGGACTTAATTAAAAAATATTACAAGTATTACAGTTTTTTAAGAAAAAAATATGATCAAGAGACTTAATTAATAAATTATATTAGCAAATGTACGTCACCCTAACATATTTTGCCACATCGATGCTTTGTGCGTACCACGTAAAATGGTAATCGGCTGCAACCTAACATACTAATTCCGTGAGTTTGTAATTTCTTAAGTAGCTTAAAAGGTAAAAAAATAATTGTGAAACTTAATCGGAAAAACAATGTACTTTAAGGGTTTATTCATAAACCCTTAAAGTAATGTGATATTTTGAAAACCGTTTATACGTAAAGTAACATGAGCACATATTCACATATCAAAATTTGACTTTTGTATGTTACACCTAGCTTATTAGGGCATTTGGATTTTAGAATGGTTTGTGAATGATTATGAGTCTATATATAGGTTTAAAAGAAAACAAGTGAATTTATAGAAAAATGAATTGAATTAAAAAAAAAAAAACATGGCAGTTTATGGGTTGTCATTTTAGGTAATTTTCTCCATGCTTTTTATTTCAATAAAATTAAAAACAATGTTTTAAAATCCATACCCGTTCCTTATTTTGAAAACCCATGGAACAAACTTAAACTTGTTTCATTGCTCAAATGCAATGAACCCATTAAACATTGTTTATATTACATTTAGTTACTGTAATAAACGCAATAATGTTTGTATATATAAAAATTGATAATTAGATAATCAATTCATTGAATCTTATTCATATTAAAGCCTGCAAATATAATTAATCCACCGAAAGCTTAAAACTATTGGTTCAAAGTTTGATGCTAAACCATGCATAATATGTTAATACTGCTACAAAATTCTTCCATATATACGCATGTATATATGTATGTCTCTCTTTATAAGTGTGTACATACATAGAGAGAAAAAGAAGGAAAGAAAGAGAAAGAGGATCGTTCTATAATATTCCCTTTTAAAATGAGGAACCGTAAAATAATTTCAAAATTTTTTCATCAAAATTATTATTTCTAATCGGTTTAAACATTTATTGTCATTTTTTAAAAACATAATTTTTTTTGTTGAAGTATAAAATGTAATGTTTTGTCTGTGCATAAATTTTGATTATATTGCACAAAATCTAGTGAAGTTTATATGCAAATAAAATTTCAAGTTTTATGCATTAACAAAAAATATTTTTTAATAAATGACGATAAACGTGTAAATTAAACTAAATTTAAAAAAATTGTTGAAAAAATAAAAATTCTAATTGGTTCATCGGTTCTCATGTGAACCTCTTCCCCCATGCATACATGGGTGGGTTCAATGGAGAACCTATATGAATCGAAGAATTTTGTAGAACCACACTGTATCGCTAGAAAATCGTAATATATCATGTTGATGCATCTTCGTCATCCTTCATATTCATATCCGTGTCGTTCTTATTCATCCATCCTTCAAACAAGACCAATCATCGTTCGCCGTCATGCATCATTCGAACCGATTAATAATCACAAAATAACGATGTATCACGACCTTCAATAACTTCAAACTTTCAAAAGAGATTGATACTCACAAAATGAAGATGCATCATGACATTTAATACTCAAAACGAATTAATACTCACAAAACTTCATCACAAAATGACGGTGCAGGCGGTACAAAATGACGATGCATCATAATCTTCAATAACTTCAAAACCGAATAATTCTCCAAACATTCATCACAAAATGCCGGTGGTGTTAGCACTGCTGGTGGTGGTGGCGGTGCAGGTGGTGGCAGTGACGGTGGAGAGGATGCAGGATTCAATTTTTGAAAATGATTTGGTTCAAAATTACTTGCTTGACTATAGGTTTGGTAGATTTTGTTAATTTTGGAATTTTCTTGTTTAAAGTAGTTGTAATTTTAGAATAAAATAATTTTAATTCAAAATTACCCTTAATAAAAATCGTGATACATTGAAGTGCTTTGCGGTGCATGGGGGTTTGAAGTTTTCTGATGCACGTTGGTTTTTCATATATGTGTGTGTGTGTAAGTACCTAAAAAATACAGAGTACTGTGAGTATCTGTGAACACACGAGTTTCGGATGTGAACATGCTTCGAAAAAAGTTTTTTCTTCATATTTATTTATATATAAATAATAAAAGGTTATTTGTAAACTATTACATACATTTATGTTTTCTATCATTTTTAAAGTCATGTGAACGTGAAAAAAATTATGTGAACATGCTTATTGTGAACATATGTTCACAACAGTGCAGTTCATGTGAACATGCACGTTTCACATAGTTCTAGTGTGTTTATGTATGATTTTTTACAAGTGGTCATTTTTATTAATTTAAACATGTATATGAAAAAAATTAAAAAATTGGTTTTAAACGAGGTACCTCCGTTACTCCGCAAAACTAACGGTACTCACTTGAACCTATATATATATATATATATATATATATATATATATATATATATATATATATATATATATATATATATATATATAGAGAGAGAGAGAGAGAGAGAGTACCATCATTATGCAACGCACCAAAAGGTACCACCTTTAAAAACTTTTTTTAAATTTTTTTCATAAACATGTTTTAATTAACATTATATAAATAAATTTCACATACATTTACATCTCCAAGCTCCTGAAAAGTGATGTGAAAGCACTTACATAATTTTGAACATATGTGAACGACTGAACGTGCATTTATGTGATGCGTGATTTCATGCACTTAGAGTGTTCGAATTCGAATTTGCGTGAAATTTGTATATCATTTGTGTAATGTTAATTAAAACATGTTCATGAAAAAATTTTCAAAAAAATTACTTTTAAGAGTGGTGCATTCTGGTGCGCTGCATAATGGGTGGTACTCACTTAAAGATATATATATATATATATATATATATATATATATATATATATATATATATATATATATATATATTAAGAATATGGTTCATGTGAGTACTTTAAAAAATGCAGAGTACCGTGACTACCTGTGAACACACGGGTTTCAGATGTGAACTTGCTCCAGAAAAAAGTTTTTTTTGAATTTGTTTTCATATTCATTTAGATACAAATAATATAAGGCTATTCGTAAAGGATTAACACATTCTATTATCTTAAAAGTCATATGAACGTGAAAAAATTCATGTGAACATGCTTAGTTGTGAACACATTTTTACAACAGTACAGTTCATGAGAACACACACGTTTCACATAGTTTTAGTGTGTGTCTATGTGTGATTTTTTGCAAATAGTCTTGTATTATTAATTTAAACATGATTATGAAAAAAAATTTCAAAAAAATAATTTTAAGCGAGGTACCCCCGATACTCCGAAAAACTAGTGGTACTCTTTTGAACCCAAATCTATATATTAATTATATTTACCTATTAATTATTTAAACCAAAAATTAAAAGGATCATACCCAATTAGACAATTGCCAATATTTCCTAATTTACCCAACTCTCCCACTAATGTCCTTCACTCACGTCCACGTTCGTCCCCTCAATCCCTCTCGGTGTACGCAATGCAACGATATATTTCATGTAATTGAAGATTAATCCGGTTAATCAATAAATATAGGCATTTTTAAGACTTACACGTCATTAAATAATTACGTTTTTTTAAGAAAAACTATTAAAATAGCCCACTTTTTGTCTAACTGATTTCATTTAATAGTCAACGTTAACAAAAACAAAAAATAAAATAAAATAAATAACCAGACAACCTTGCAAGCAACTAAAATGAAGCCTCCATAGGGGATTGCAAAACCAAGAACATCAACTTAACTTTTACGAAGTTTCGCCTAGATTTATCAAAAAGAAAGACATTCTTTGCACCGAGCCAAGAAGAGAATTAAGCGACTGGGAGAAAGAAGGAAAAGCCAAGATGTTTCTAAGTTTCCAAATGACCTAACACAAAGAAAGAACTATTGTCAAAAAATTAAGCTTCCATACTACTACCTTTGGAATCCAATTCACAACCAAACTAAGTAAAGAGGTCGCCGCATCATTACGAGATAAAAGTCACTCCCCACCACCTTTTGAAATGCACAATCAACTCCCTTGAAACATTGCATCTTCAAAACAAATGATCCTCACTTTCCGTCTCAATCCCGCACAAAGTACAACACATTGAAGGAAACACCAGACCACGTTTTGAGAGATTGAGATAAGTCGACAACCTATCATGCAAAATCATCCATGCCAAAAACATTTTTACTTAGAACATACTTAACCCAAATGGTTTGCAACCAACGGTGTGAAAAAGAAGGCATGTCATCCACTGCATGTCTTAAGGAAGAGGTCGAAAACAACAAGCTTTTTTAATGCCAAATGTTATGAAGGCGAGACACCACCAAGTGAGAGAGAGTTGGTTTGAAAAAGAAAGGCAGATCTAAATTAACATCATCCAAATGATTCTGAATCAAAGCAATAATCTTTCAAATCTCACTTTTTTTTGGTAGATAAAGGATGAACAAGAGTATTACCATTGAACTGTAATGACACAATCACAGATTTCCATAAGGAGTACGAATTTGACTTCAATCTCCACCGCCATTTTGCTAGGAGAGATAGATTGAAGGTTCTTAAATTATTGATTCCAAAGCCTTCATGCTCCAAAGGAGCAATAGTATCTCTCAACAACCAACAAATATTTTTAGCATTCAAACTACAATCCAAAAAAAAATACTTCTAATACTTTCAAGATAATTTAAAATACCCGAGCTTTATAAAGTGATAGATAATAGAGACTAAGAGAACGATCAAGACATTTTTCATATTTAAAGCTTTTGAAATGCTCTCTCAATTTCAAATAAAAAACTTATATAAGTTTATAAATAAACATCTTCAAATAATTATAAAAAATTACTATTATTCATGTATATTTTATAAAGTTAGAAAAATAATAGATATGAGTATGGTTGTAAGGATCCCAATCTTGATTTTAAGATCTTAATTACGACTTGACGATCAAGTAGATTCTTCTATGAGTAAGATCTTAATATCTACCGTAAGATTTTAAGATCTCGATCTAATACAATCATATTTTTACTAATATTAATTTTTTTTAATTATAAAGGAGTCAACTTTAATAAATAAAATAGGTAAACATGTTGGTTAATTATTTAATATATGCATAACAATTTTCATATAATCCTAGAGGTTCAATACTCTAAGGTGGCGTTTGGTTTGCTGGAATCTGACGGAATGGAATGTAATCTGTTAAAGAAATGAAATTCTGGAAGGAATAGACTCTATCTGAATCCAAATACTATAGTATAATGTTAGGATGAGAAGAATGGTTGTTAAAAGGAAAGGTTTGGGAATGGAATTTAAATTCCTTTCATTTTGCCATGAAATGTTCATTCCTTCAAAATGGGGGATTTTTTTTAAAATTTGAAATGGTCATTCCCACAACCCATCAGAATGGAAAATCTATTCATTTTCCGCCAGATTCCATCAGATTCCAGCGAACGAAACGCCTCCTAAACTATTTAATCTTTAATGATGTAATTAAATTAACAAAATCCTAAAAAAATCATATTAAACTATCATTATAATGTTCAGATTTTAAATATTTAATCAATTTGACACAACATTAAACTTTAATTTATAAAATATAACACATATATGAAAGTTAATATCATTTTGGTTGGATCTTATTTTACGATCTCGATCTTACAATACAATCTTACGAATACAAAAACGATTTTAAGTTGTACCTCAATATTGACATGTGATAAATATTATTCTTATAAGTTTTTAACTTACAAATATTAATATTTGTATTATATATATATATATATGTGTGTGTGTGTGTGTGTGTGTGTGTGTGTGTGTGTATATTGGAGTTCGATTGAGAACTTTTGTGCATCGAGGCACCATTGACAACTTTTATGCATCGGACTTTCTACCAAGGGTGCATTAAGGGTATTTGTGGAATAAATTTATAAGAAATTAATTAATTATAGAAAATTATGTTTAATTAGATTAGGAAACAAATCAATACATTAAACAACTTACCAAAAATTTCTCCCTCTTTCTCTCCTCACCTCTCTCTCTCTCTCCATGATCAACCTCTCTCCCTCTCCTTCCCCCATGTGACCACCCCACCCTCCTCTCATTCTCAAAATCCGACCACCGTCTTGCTCTCTCGTCCGCTGCACCATCATCGCACCACTGCTGCACCTCCGCTCTCTCGACCGCTGCATCTCCATCGCACCACCGCTGCACCGACCATCTCTCTCTCTACAGCCAATAATCACCGCATTTTTTGAATGGTGAACATCTTCAATGAAAAACGCGATAAAAAGATGCATTTTTGAATGATAAACATCTTCAAAGATAAAAGGATGTATTTTGATGATTTTGGAAGAGATTAACGATATGCATGTATATGATTTTGGAAGAGATGAACTATATGCATGTATTTTGATGATGAACGATGAACGATATGCATGAAAAGATGAACCATTCATGTTTGTATTTTGATTTTGGAAGAGATGAACGATATGCATGTATTTTGATGATGAACGATGAACAATATGCATGAAGAGATGAACGATTCATATTTGTATTTTGATGTATTTTGATTTTGGAAGAGATGAACGATATGCAAGATTTATTTTTGGAAGAGATGAACGATATATATATGAATAGATGAACGATATTCATGTATTTTGATGTATTTTGAATTTGTATTATTTTTGTTAATTTTGGAAGTGTAATAATTAAATAAGGATTGCATAATTCCTGTTTTACCCATTCGCGAATTTCATTATATGCACTTGATGCATAAAACTTTCTATTTAATTACCCTTTTGTCATTTGATCTAACTCACACATTCTTTTCATCCAAGGGACAGTGGAGGTTCTTTTGTGTCTCGATGCACAAAAGTTCTCAATGGAACCTCCCTATATATATAACCTATTATGCAGCGCACCAGAAGGTATCACTCCTAAAAATATTTATTTTGAAATTTTTTTTCATAAACATGTTTTAATTAACATTACAAAGATGATGTATGAATTTTACGCACATTCATACATTCTAAGTGCCCAAACTCATGCGTAACATATATGCAAATTCATGTAAATGTACGTTCACATTATTTTTTAGGAACTAGAAGATGTGAATGTATGTGAAATTTACATGTGATCCATAATGTTAATTAAAACATGTTTATGAAAAAAAATTTTAAAAAGTTTTTTTAAAAGGGGTATCTTCTGGTGCGCTGCATAATAGGTGGTATTCTATCGAGCCATATATATATATATATATATATATATATATATATATATATACACACACACACACACACACATATATATATATAGGGGTGGGTTCAATGGAAAACCTATATGCATCGGAAAACCCGGGAACCACTTTATAGCCATTGGATCAGGTGATGCATCACGCGAGAATTTGGTGCATCACGCGGGAATTTGGTGCATCGCGTGGGAATTTTGATGCATTTGTGGTAGTGTATGGAGGTTTTCCAAAGTTTTCCAATACATGTTAGTTTTCCATTGATCCCCACTATATATATATATATATATATATATATATATATAGATTTAGGTTCAAGTGAGTACCACCTCTAATGCAGCGCACCAGAAGGTACCACCCTTAAAAGTAATTTTTTTGAAAATTTTTTTCATGAACATGTTCTAATTAACATTACACAGATCATATGTGAATTTGACGCAAATCCGAACACTCTAAGTGCATGAAAACACACATCACATAAATGCATGTTCACATGTCTTCAAAATTATGTAAGTGTGTGTTCACATCATTTTTTAGGAGCTAGGAGATGTGAATGTATGTGAAATTTACATACGATCTTCATAATGTTAATTAAAACATGTTTATGGAAAAAAAAATTTTAAAAAGTTTTTTTTAAGGTGGTACCTTCTGGTGCGCTGCATTTAGGTGGTACTCTCTCGAACCATATTCTATATATATATATAATAGTAATTTTTTAAAAATATCCACGTAATCATAGGTTATTAAATTAGGGTATATATAAAAATAAAAGAATAAAGTAATAGCAAGCGTTGGGTTTACGGAAACATTTTAAATAGAAGATATTACTTTAGAAAATATTTTATTCCAAGATCCTTGATAAAATAATAATACACGAGTTATACATTGAAATCGACTTGAGGAAATAATGTTAATTTATTTGTTAACTTTTATAAATAATTAACGAGGACACGTCCCTTTACTTTATTAGCATGTGATTATATCTTAAACTCCAAAGCATGTCAATGATCACACTTTTAGTTGCATATTACTCCTGCAATTTTGCAATTCTGTATTAAGCATTACAGAAGTAATTTCATTGTTCTTTTTAGATGTATATTAGCCAACGAAGCATAGAGAAAACATTATTGTATGGCACGATCAGATCATTGAAAATCAGAATTTGTTTTATCTTATGCTCACGTTTCATCTCCTTGATGTACAACATTTTCATTTTCCGGTTCTTTTTTCTAATTTAACACATTTAATAAACTAATTAAATTGATTATTTTAAAGTTTTTCACAAAAAAAATATATATAAGTTATAGACGTATCACTCATTTATTACATGGGTTGATTTAGTAAATACAAAATTTTTTTTGGGGAAACTTAACATAATTAATTTAATTAGTTTATTGATTGTGATAAACTAAGAAAGAGAGCCAGAAAATAAAAAATGTTATGTATTAATAAGATGACTTGTGACATAAAATGTTCTAGCTTATTGTAACACATTGATTAATCAAATCATTTTACAAGTTAATTATATTTTAAATGTGTATTGCTTTTTTAATATTTTCTTTCATAATCAATATATTATAATAAATGAGAACAATGTTTGACACATGTCCTTCTAATTCACTATTATTTCATTTTTCCGATCTTTTTTCAAAAATAAAAATTAACATTAATTTAAGTAACATGCATATCATTTAATTGATTTAATTTAAATTTTATCATTGAAACCTATTATTTTTGTTTCCTAAACTAATTGAAATTACAACTAATGCTCATTAAAAGTTTTAAAAATTAACAAGCTAAAATAAAAATATTTAAAAAATCAATAAAATAATAAATTTCATGTTTAAATGTCTCTAATAGTAAATAATTATAAAAAATAGTAAAATAAAAGAATTTAATTTTAAAATAACTTTTTTTAAAAGATCACTTCAAATTTTAAATGTCCAAAAGAATAAATAATTTTATGAAATAATAATTAAATACTTTAGTATACAATAAAATTTAAAAACTTTTTATCATCAAAGCTTTATATGTTTGTTATGAAACTTTGACACATTAAAAAAATAATCATTCAAATTCCAAATGTATTTTCTTTAATACAATTTTGTATTAATATTTTCCAAAACTGCAATAAATGTTGCAAAATTTATATTTTAAAATAACTTAATTTCGAATAATCTTAATTAATATTTATTTATTAAGTTGACGCTAGAATTGTTGTATCAAGTTTTAATTAGTTAGACAATAAATATGTATTATTAATTAAAACATCTTCAATAAGAAAACTTGTATATGGTTTACTTTAAGGTCTTTAACAAATTTATACATTTTAAATTACTATACTTTATAAAAATTAATAATATAAAACAATTATAATTTAAAATTTATTTCATTGATTTCTATGAGATTATTGATGATAACACAATAACAAACAAAACATAATCAATGTTCAACATTTTTTAATCGATAATAAGAAGATAATAATTGAAATGAATCGCATATGTAAGAGTCATAATAAAATACTATATTTAAATAAATAATTTAAATATTTGAATCTTATTTCAACCGTCTTCTTTTGACTTAAGCATGACTTAGAGTCATCATTTTCCACCATTGACTCAATGATTTTGTCTGTATTTCATCTTTTTGTTGGTTTTATTGTATCTTAATTTTAAAAAAAAAAATTAAGGTTCTTAAAGGATTTCACCTTTTTATAAATATTTAATTTATAACAAAAATTTTTATATCAATCCATGTAATACATGGGTATTAACCTAATAATTATCTTAGGTAATTTTGATGTTATATTAGGAGGTGATTAAATAATTTAATTCGATTGGTTTTCATTAATGGGTTTAAATTATGTTTTTAATTATATTTTAAATAAATAATTAGTAAATTAAATAACTTTTCATATTTTATCGATCATGCTTAATAATAAAACATGAATGATAAATATTATTTCGACTGTCAAATAAAATAATTAAAGAATGAGCAAAAACAATTGTATACGTTTGGGGCAAGGTTGTCAAGATCGAGATCTTACCTAGGATCGTTTTTGTCATTGCAAGATCGGGATCGTAAGATCCTACCGAAATTAAATATTATATATCACAGTATTGTATCATAAACAAAAGAGAGTCATTTCCTACCCATTTTTTTAAGGCACGTATATAGTGCCCCCTTGATGAAACAAGAGTCACAGTCATGAGCAAAACTATATTGGTACTTTGGATTCAAAAAATATGCAGCTAGATGGAGGGGCCTAACGATCCTACGATCTTACTAACGATCCTACGAAAACAAACCATATGTAGGATCGGATCGTCGTACGATCTTACGATCTTACTAACGATCCTACGATCTTTCTTACGATCCTACCTAAAATCGATCCTACTAGCGATCCTGATCGAAATCCACTTGTAGGATCGTAGGATCGTACGATCCTACGATTTAAATCGCGATTTTGATAACTTTGGTTTGGGGAATATAATAAAAAACATGAAATCTACATTGTTTTACATTTGGTGCAATTCAGTGTGGTTTTATGAAAAAATCTAAACCAACAAGAATATTGTGATTTTAAAACAAAAAACCTAACTTATGCCTTTTTAATATTTATTTGGTTTTGTGATTTTTTGCTTACCCATGATAAAAGTATATGAATCAATATTACTTCCTATAAAATATAATAAAAAATCATTTGGGGTGTGCAAAAAAATTAAATTCAAACCAAAACAAAAAAACAAATCGAAAAACCAAAACCGAAATAGAAAAAGTCTATTTGGTTTTATAATTTAAAAAACCGAAAAACCTAAACCAATGCAATATATTCAGATATAAAATTCATACTATATTCAATTCTAAAATTCACACATTTACACACACACACACACATATATATATAATATCAAAGACATGTTCACACATGTACATAATTTATATGGCAATGATTCATTATGTTGGAAAATGATTGAAGAAAGAGTGACATTGGAGATGAATGATGTCGACGATATTCTCTTTGCATAAACATAACTAACAAAAATCACACTTATAAATGTCAACAATAATATTATAAAAATAAAATTAATAAGGAAGATGAACTTTTAAAAAAATTAGTAAAGAAAATATAAAATTTTAATCAAAATAAAAATTAAATTTATAAATAAAATACCAACAATAGTAAATGTAAATAAAATACTAAAACATAAGTATATTTATAATTAAAATAAGTGTGTTTATAAGTAAAACAAATAATATAACTATAAAATAAAGGGTTTATTATGAAAAAAAACCAACATGTTTTCACGTTTTTTCGTTTTCATCCCTCCATGTTATTTTTTTCAATAAAAAACCTTAAGTTATTCTTTTCTTTTTGGTTTAGTGAAATTTGGACATTAGACCCCGGTTATAATTTGTGAACCGGGTTTTAAAAAATTAAAAAACCAGGTATCATTGTCCAAATTTCACTAAACCAAAAAGAAAAGAATAACTTAAGGTTTTTTGTGGAAAAAAATAACATGGAGGGACGAAAACGCAAAAAAAAACATGAAAACATGTTGATTTTTTTCATAATAAACCCTAAAATAAAATAAAACAAAACAAATTTTGGACTATAAATGGTAAATAATAAAACCATAGAAACTATAAGTGTCACAGTGAAAATGGTAAAAATGTAATTATTACAGATGTAAATTGTGTCGTTAAATTTAACGTACGAGGGACTAAAACCGGACAAAATTAGAAAAGTAGGGATGAAATTTGAGATTATTAAGGTTAAGGTCTGAATCCGGGTAAATCATTAAACCACAAGGACAGAAAATGTCTTTTACTCTAAGTTTTGTCTTATCTGAATCTATATAAATGACTGGTTAATGAGATTACATACAAGTAACCTATTCATCTTCACGTCTTCCGCTTTTTATTTCTCCATCTTAGTTTTTTTCCTTATTATTTACTCCAAACAACTACTTCTCTCCTCAAGATTAGGGTGTTTAATGTCTTCTGCATCAAACTTCATGTTTAGATCAAGCAATGCCAATGATGAAACAATAATGTGTTGGTGTGGACAGCTCCTTTTACAATGGACGATTTCATGGACAAAGGAGAACCTAGGAAAGAGATTATATAGATGTCCTAAATTTACGGTAAATCTCCTTGATTCTTTGAAATAGGTCTTGGAAAATGAAATCCATCTGATATAATGCTAAACCTGAGGTAATTATTCGTCACAGAGAATGAGTTGATCTACTTGAATTACGTGATGATTGGCATCTAGATATAATATTTGAGATTCTATTTAGTTTGAAGGTTTTGAATAATGAAAATCTATGTTCCGATGAAGTGGATTTGAAGAAGCAAGTGAAGATGCTTCAAAAGGGAATACCGAAAACCAAAGAAAAAATGGAGTTCTTACTTAAATGTGTCATTGTCATGGTTATGTTGTTAGGCGTTTTGGTTATGTTTACATAGATTATGGTATTCTAATATGATGGTAGTGTAAGTTGAGTATTCAAAATTAAGTATTGTAATGTTGGCGCTGATGATAGTGTATCAAGTAATGTCATAACTAATTTTGGTGTTTGAAGTAATGTGAAGTATGTTGTATTATGATTGGTTATGACATGTAAATAACATATGAATGAGATGTTTGTATCCATGTTTAATTAATAATGAACCTGTAAAACACAAGCAATAAGATAACAATGAGATGTTTCCATCCATGGAAATAACTTAACAACATCATAACAAGTAAAAAAGATGAACTTGTATAACACAAGTAATAACATTAACTTGGAGACAATCATTTTTTACAAAACATGTGTTTTCTGACATCATGTGAATAACACACAATCATCCTTTACAAAAACATGTGCCTTTGACATCATGTTATAGCACACAACAGAAAGTTTCAAAAGGTGTAAGGTGTTTCTATACGTATCGTTTACGAAAGGCTATCAGAAGAAAGTGTGTCCCCATTTACAAAATTTACAAAAAAAAAAAGTGAAATGAAAAATATCTCCTACAACCTATTTTAGTGTGAATGGTTTGTCACTTGTTTCACCTCCATCATTGTCATTCACAACCTTGCTCAGTTTTTGCTCGATTACCTTTTCAGAGTATTCCATTCTCCGTTGACTAGATGATGGTTTACTTAGACTTTTCCTAGGCTTGATCTATTCAATCTCTTCCACACAATCATTAATAACTTGAATTTCTTTAATTTGACTTCCTATCACTTCATACTCGCCTTCTTGTAACTATTAATAAGTTGCACACATTAAAAAGAATCAATATGAGCAACTACATCATTTATGTTAGCAAACTAAAATTGATTAATTTACAGTAGCATCTATATGAGTAGTTATGTCACTTACAACCTCTTCATCATGAACAAGTAAGTTTTAAATGATTTAATGTGGCAATACATCTTTTGGCCAAGTGACATGTGTACCATGCATCATATGTAAGATACTTGTTCACACCAAGCAAGGCATGAAAAGCAACATATATTAAGGCATGAAAACTTACATGTATCAATCTTTCCCTAGTGTTAGGATCATAAGAAACACCCATTAAAGCACCTGTCCCAACACCTTTACCACCCTTAGCAGCATCTCTACCACCCCCTCTACCTCTTGGACCTCTACTCCCACCTCTGCTTGATGTTGGTTGATCGACATTCAATCTTGGTTTTCCTTTTTTCATCATTTCTTTTGGTGGTGGTGTAAATGTTGGATTCTTGCAAGTCCTGTTGTTATGTCCCTTCTCTAGACATTTTTTGCAAGTCATTGTTTTTCCCTTTTTACTAATGTTTGATTATTTTCCCTCCCTTTAGATGCATCCCTCTTTCGCTTCGCAATGGGTCTTCCTTGCATTGGCTTCTGTTTTGGGAGGGAATGGTTTAGTGTCTATAATAGTTGGCCACATATAACTACCATTCATTGGTAGTATGGGAACACTATATGCATCAATTAACCTGCTCTTGCAAAACCAATGACTAACAAAGTCTTCAGGATTTCTGTTGATGTACATTATGGAAGCCACTGCATGAACACATGGAATACCAGAACATTGCTATAATATGCAAGTACATGTGTGAATTTCAATGTCCACTTTGAAGCCATCTAGGCCATGTTTTGCGTCAAAACCATTTCCTTCGCTAGGTATAATATTCCAAAAACTTTTAAGCAAATATTATATGAGGTACTGGCATAAAAACAATCATTATATGAATAATATAATCACATACATTTTACCCCTTGAGAAAGTCTTTAGTTTACTCAATATGGTTGGGCATACTTTTTATTCATCATTTGTGTAATGATTTGTTTGTTCGTTGATCTTACAATCACAACATCTAATATTCACAAAGGTCATTCTCATTAGCTTCACATGTTCTGTCTGGTTCAAAAAAATCCCTGCTCCAAGTGTTGGGATCTCTGTCAATGAGATATTTGTATCCATGTTCAGTTATTTTTTTTCAATTTCTCCATATGCTTTGTAAATTCTGCTTTATTAGTAGTTGATGCATTTGACTGGAACAAGTTTTTAAACTCCAACCCATTGAAAGACTTTTTGAAATTTGCGTAAACATGTCTTTCACATTGTATGTGCTCGACATATGACATAATTATCTTAGCAGTTTCTACTAGTTCCTGTATGCATTAAAAGTTGATCTGATTAGTATATAAGCATTAGAAGTTGATAATATAAACTTTGTTCAAGGATTTAAATAGTCGGAAAAAAACTTTATGGACTTAATTGATGAAATGAAAAAAGATGGTTGTGTTTTCTAAATATTAATTCTTAAATTTTATTGTAAGCAAAATCTTTTTAAATAGTACATACGAAAATATTATTATATGAAATAAATACAAAGTATTGTAGATTTAACATCAAATCAGTCATTAATAATGAAAAAGATATTTGTCAAGTGTATTTTATACAATTAATAAAAATCTATAAACAAGATGAGTTAATTGTACATAAACATCTATTTTAAAAATATTAATTAATTTTATTATCATCTAACTGTTAGAAAGTGACATTACATGAAAAAAATTTATTATATTATATCATTAATAACCATAATATTTGCTTGCAAAGAATGCTTCTTTGATTTTTATTAACTTCAAATATAAAATATCAATGCGAGAAACCAATAGCTTTTATTACGTGAATGAATATGTATATTTTGAAAATGATAAAATGAAATTTTAAAAAAACATTTCAGAATATAAATAATCAAAATTTTTCATGTTCACTATTGAAGTATTTATCATCTATTTCTATACTTTTGATATTCAAGTTAAATTTTCAATTTTGTTAACAAAATAATTAACACAAAGTTGTTTTACTTTATTTACCACACTAGTTTATGTCCCACGTAAATACGTGAATAAAATTTTATTTCTAATTTAATAAATTTTAATTGATAAAAATTGAGATTTCACGTTATATATAACATACTACTTATATATTTTATTATATATTAATATTTATAGATTAAAACTTAATAGTGTATTTTTATTTATAAATCTATTTAGGATTTATCTTTTTTTATAATAAGTTGTACTAATAAGTTGTATTTATCTTTTATTTAAAAATAAATCTATTTATGATTTATCTTTTTTATAATAATAAATTGTATTTATCTTTTATTTAAAAATAAAAGTTGTATATAATAAATTGTATTTATCTATTATTTTTTATAATAATAAGTTGTATTTATCTTTTATTTTAAAAATAAAAAGTTGTATTTATCTTTTGTGGTGTAACGTGGAAGCGTCACGTATGCATTTGATGTTCTCTTTTATTATATATTTATATCTTATAATAATAAGTTGTAATTATCTTTTATTTTAAAAATTAAAAGTTGTATTTATATTTTGTGGTGTAACGTGGAAGCGCCACGTATGCATTTAATGTTCTCTTTTATTATATATATAGATAGATTTGTTCATTGAAATCCAAAATTCTACATTTGAATTTAATTATAATCATTAGAGATAATAATCATGGATATCTATTATAGGTTAACATTAATTTAATATGTTGCAATATCTAATTTATTGGTAATTCATCAATGAAAAAGATTAAATGTAGTTGAGTTAAGGTGTTAAGTTAGGAAAAAGAGGTGAAAAAATGAAAATTTTTGTGCATTGTGAAGCAACATGTGACGTTAATTGTTTCCTTTATTGTATAGATAGATATAGATATAAATTAGCTTTGTATGATAAACGGAAAAAAATTTGGTTCTAACTGGTTCCATACTGAAAATATCGATAATGATACCAAAATTCTGTAATTGATTTTTTACTCGGTACTAATAGCATTTTTATTTATTTATTTATTAGTATTTATATTTTTTATATTTCTAAAAGCAATTTAAATTTTTTTCGAACGGCTGGTGTGGTGGTTATCGTCTAGGCCCAAGTGCCGACAGATCCCGGTTCGATCCCCACCACAATCTCCTAGTTAGATTAAAATCTCCATAGTTAGATTAGTTGACCTGAAGGGAAAAACCCCAAAATCCGTCTCTAGTGATGATCGAACCCGGCTAACAACCCTCTCCAATCCCCTTATGGAAACTTGGTGGCGACCAGGGCAATCCCCTGATCAATTTAAATGTTAAAATGTAGTACCTAATAATAATAAATTTGAACCGTAGAATCGCACATGCAACATCAGTCACCTTTGAATGGACACTTTACCTCGATTCATTGTAACGAGACTTCCGTTGCCGAATCCACGGAGGGTCAATAAATTCTGCATGTTTTAGATTTCACACGGAAAAAATTAAATTTATAATCATAAATCAAGGTAAAATTAACTTTTATTTAATAATATATAAATTATTATCTAATAAGTACGTCTAGTTATAAATTATTATTATTTTATACTTAAAGTTGACTAGTTAGTAATTATTATGAATAAAAACTTCATTAGGAAATTAAAAGTCTATATAACCATCGTAAATAAGGAAATCATATACTTAAATCAAAGTATATTTGTAGCCATCTCATGGATCTAGGCATTTTTAGTCGCGAACAACACAAATTATTTGCCACTTTGGAACGGGGAGTCGATGGTGCCCAAGAGCCACAACTACTATACTTGTACAAAATATTTCAGTCTAAATTTCATTTATCTATCTGTATATGTATTTAGGATAAGGTTTCAAGAAATACAACTTTCTACCAATGATATCTCATTCATTCACAAGATTTTTTTTAAAAAAATTCTAGTTGATAAAAACTTAAGAAATCTAATTATATATAATGATAACGTTATTTTATACTATGTTATTTAAAAGAATGAAAAGACGTTAATTGGTTGTAACGGTACTTACAAAAGATATTACTCATTTAATCATAAATTTGGGTGTTTGGTAACTATTATATATGAATTGGAAGGACAAATCCACGAAATGTGAATTCATTGCCATGCATATTGATTGAAATCGGATAAAACTGTTTTAAAATGGGCTAATTACTAAAACTGGTAACAACTTTTGGATTTTTTATCATTTATAGCAACATTATTTATTTTTTATCATTAATAGCATCAAATTTTATATTTTTATTATTTATAGCAAAACTTTAAAAAGTTGTTGCTATAAATGATAAAAAGAATATTGCTATTAAGGATACAAAATACAAAAATTGATATTATTACTGACCAAAAAATAAATAATGTTGCTATAAATAATTAAAAATCCAAAAGTTGTTACTATTTTTGGTAATTGATCCTTTTAAAAATACATCAAATGTTACCCATTATATTGATATCTCAGCTCGTGATGATTAAATTAATATATTATATACAACGTCTATGTCATTGAAACGATAAAAAAAAAAAAACAGTATATACAATATGAATCATTTGAAGTTGGACGTTATATATAATGTTATTACTTAGACCATTAAATGATTGACAAATTAAGGACAAGAGTGTAAGAATGATATGAATATGATCAGTAACGTACACAATTATTAATTAACCCGGACAGGACATGCACTATAAATCCATAAATTTAATTTCAGATAACTAGATTGGTGAAAAGAATTATAAGGTACGTATTGCAATTGGTTTATAAAAATAAAAACACACATATCTATTTATTCTGTTAAAAAAGTAAATAGATGTTACTTGACATCTAACTAGAATGTCACTTGGCATAACGTGAATACGACATGTGTATAATCTATAATTTCCATATTTAAATAATAATTGCATTAATTAAATTAATTTAGAAAAATAAAATATCGTCCTATTATTTTGGATTTCAAATTTAAAATTGAGCCTATGACTGCTATTATTTTGGATTTTAGATTTAAATTTGAATCTATAACTCACATCTTTTGTTGGCTTTTTATCAAGACTTCTTAACTTCTATAATTTTTTTTTCCTTTTTTGGTTATTATTTAATTTTTAGTTATGTGTTTTACATTTAACCCACTTTAACGGTATAATACCGCTATTTTATTTGTAGTTTCTGTGATAATTTTTATATATATATATAGATTGAGGTTCGATTGAGAACTTTTGTGCATCGAGGCACCATTGAGAACTTTTATGCATTAGACTATTTATCAAAGGTGCACAAAGGGTATTTAGGGGATATAAAATGTATGGAAATTATTTTTGAATTTAAATGTTTTTAAGATTATTAATAGCTAAATTTGGTATGAAAATCATCATTAACTTGTTTCCTAAAATCACTCCCTCTATCTCTCTATCTCTCTCTCTCTCTCTCTTAGCCTCCTCTTGATTTTGAAAGAGATGAACGATATGCATGATTTATGTTTGTATGAACGATTCATGTTTGTATTTTGATGTATTTTGATTTTGGAAGAGATGAACGATATGCATGATTTATTTTTGGAAGAGATGAACGATATGCATGAAGAAAAGAACGATATGCATGTATTTTGAATTTGTATAACTTTTGTTAATTTTGGAAGTGTAATAATTAAATAAGGATTGCATAATTCATGTTTTACCCCTCCGCGAATTTCATTATGTGCACTTGATGAATAAAACTTTCTATTTAATTACCCTTTTGTCATTTGATCTAACTCACACATTCTTTTCATCCAAGGGCCAGTGGAGGTTCTTTTGTGCCTCGATGCACAAAAATTCTCAATGGAACCTCCCTATATATATATATATATATATATATATATATATATATATATATATATATATATATATATATATATATATATATATATATATATATATATATATATATATATAGTTTTGAAAAAATAAGTTATCTAGATTCCGTGTAATACACGGGTAATCTATCTATACTATTAAACGAGTAACTATACTCACATCTGGTAAAGCCACGTGTTGTCACCATGAATCGACACGTAACATTTATAGATTTTAAAAATAATAAAAAATTTTAAATCAAATCTATCCAAATCTAATATAATCCACTTTTAAATTCAAATAAAATAAAATCAAACAAAATTTAATACTCTACTAACTTATGAATTAAATATATCCAAATCTGATATAATCCACTTTTGAATTCAAATCAAATCAAATCAAACAAAATCTAATAATCTACTAACTTATTAATTATAAGATAATATAATATAAGTTTAGAAAAAATATATAAGAAAATAATTACCCTTCATATATATTTAGAAATATATAGAATTAATAGGTCATAATAAATAATAATATCATCTTATATACTTTTGTTTAAAAAATAATATTTATATCTTTATATTTTTATTTATTATATTATATATATATTAAAAATATCCGCGTAATACACAGGTAATAAACTAGTATACTAGTATACTAGTTTATTACCCGCGTATTACGCGGATATTTTAATATATATAAAGTATAATAAATAAAAGATAAAGATGTAAATATTATTTTTTAAACAAAAGTATATAATGTGATATTATTATTTATTATGACCTATTAATTTTGTATGTTTCTAAATATACATGAATAGTAATTATTTTCTTATATATATTTTTTAAACTTTTATTATATTATCTTATAATTAATAAGTTAGTAGATTATTAGATTTTGTTTGATTTGATTTGATTTGAATTTAAAAGTGAATTATATTAGATCTGGATATATTTAATTAACAAGTTAGTAGAGTATTATATTTTGTTTGATTTGATTTGATTTGAATTTAAAAGTGGATTATATTAGATTTGATTTAAATTTATTTATTTTTTTTAAAATCTATAACTGTCACGTGTCGATTCATGATGACGACACGTGCCTTCATCAGAAATGAATATAGTTACTCTTTTAATAGTATAGATAGACAATTAGTTAGGTGAGAAGAAAGAGAGGTAGTAAACAAAGATGGACACGTGGATCAAAGCAAAAGGCCAAGGGGTGTAAGTGTAACACTTGGAAATTCAAAGTCAATGAAGGAGTCAAATAATTCAACGAACAAATGAATATGGCACGTTTACATATGCATGAACAACGTACAACAATATATATTATACATAATATATATATCTTTCTCAATTCTCATCATCAAAATGGAACTTTCTATATTTGTCATCTTTCAACACATATGGTATACAATATTATTGTTTTTTTTTTCTCTTTTTATTTAACTGTACGTCTGTTCATTGAATTTGCTTCTGTATTGTGAAGTTTTATAGAATTTTATTCATTTTTGTTTTACGTTTTTCTATTATTTATATATATAGTCTTGTCTTAGTTTACTAGGAACAACTCGAATGTCATGATTTTGGATATATACCCTGTTGTTATTCTCAAACAAATGATCAAAATATACATTATTATTTATAATGCATATACTATATATATTAAAACTTAAATAATTAAAATTTGTCATAATATCAAAAAAAATATTAATCAATTCGTTTTGGTGAATTTCATACAACCACCACCCAAGACCACTAACCATGCAGCAACCACTCGAGGCTCTCGAGCATGACCTGGGTTTAAATAAAAAAGCTCATAACCTAAATCAAAATTCCATAACTAAACCAAAAACAAGATTAAATCAAACTCTTAAAAAACCTTTATATATCCATCATAAAATAAAACAAAACCCAAAAAAAAAACTAAAATTTATCATTATAGATTTAATTTTTGTAAATAAAAAAAGAATAGAACTATAAATATATTAATATATATAATTAGATGGATGAAAATTATAACTCGATGAAATTATAAATGATTGTTTTATAATTAGATGATGAAAATTATAATTTACCCTAAATAATAAGTAAATAAAATTTTATAAATTACAAAAGAATAAAACTATAAATATATTAATATGCATACACACACATATATATCCTACACTAATATATGAAAAATAATATAATGAACTTTAAAAAAAAAGATTTGGATATGGATTAACGGATAGTACAAAATAAAAAAGAAAAATATTTAGTATAATGAAAATAGTAAATAAATTTAAAAATTAAAATATACAAAGTTTTTAATAGAACCCTTACAATTGTCAAATGATCAAATCCATAAATAATCCAAAATATAAGAACTATCGGTGTAATAAATGAAATATATGAGACGAATTTTGCAATTCACCTTTTCATATCGAAACGAATATAAGAACAATACGATTAAGGTGATATTTTTCAAATTTGATAAACCAAAAGATGATAGAAACCGATAATAGGAAAACAAATATATATATCAACGTATATGTGTATATGTGTGTGTGTGCGCGCATATATATATATATATATAAAGGTAAGTTCAATGGAGAACCTTTATGCATCGAAAAACCTTGGAGAACCATAATGTATCGCTAGAAAAATCGTAATGCATCACATGAAAGTCAATGCATCACACGAAAATTTGATGCATCACGCGAGAATTGTGATACATTTGTGGTGGTGCATGAGGTTCTTCAACGCATGAAGATTTTCCATTGAACCACCCTCTATATGTATATGTATGTGTGTGTGTGTGTGTGTGTATACACACTAGTCTATATACTCATGTATAAGATGGATTTAAATTTTAAAAAAATAATGTTAATAATTTGTAGGATAAATATTAAAATTATTTTATCACATTAATAGTATCTACTTATACAACATAATAAATTTAAATATAAATTCAAATTCAAAATTTGAGTTTAATATTAGATAAAATTTAGTTTAGATTTAGATTTGATTAGATATATTTTAAATTAATTTTGATATAGATTTAGAAAACATAATTTCCAAATGGCAGTAGGAGGTGATACCACGTGGCAAAAGCATACGACGACACGTGGTAAAATAGTTAGTTTTTTTTTGTGTGTGTGTGTATGTGTGTGTGTGTGTGTGTGTCTATATATATATATATATATATATATATATATATATATATATATATATATATATATATATATATATATATATATATGTATATAGATTGGGGTTCTATTGAGAACTTTTGTGCATCGAGGCACCATTGAGAACTTTTGTGCATCGGACTATCTACCAAGTGTGCACAAAGGGCATTTAGAGATATGAAAATTATTTTTGAATTTAAATGTTTTTAAAATAATTAATAGATAAATTTGGTATGAAAATCATAATTAACTTCTTTCCTAAAACCACTCACACTTTCTCTCACACACACACACACACACACACTCTCTCTCTCTCTCTCTCTCTCTCTCTCTTAGCCCCCTCTTGATTTTGGAAGAGATGAACGGTATGCATGATTTATGTTTGTAATTGGAAGAGATGAACAATATGCATGATTTATTTTTGGAAGAGATGAACGATATGTATGAAGAGATGAACGATATGCATGTATTTTGATGTATTTTGAATTTGTATAATTTTTGTTAATTTTGGAAGTGTAGTAATTAAATAAGGATTGCATAATTCCTGTTTTACCCCTCCGCGAATTTCATTATGTGCACTTGATGCATAAAACTTTCTATTTAATTACTCTTTTGCCATTTGATCTAACCCACACATTCTTTTCATCCAAGGGCCAGTGGATGTTCTTTTGTGCCTCGATGCGCAAAAGTTCTCAATGGAACCTCCCTATATATATATATATATATATATATATATATATATATATATATATATATATATATGTGTGTGTGTGTGTGTGTGTGTGTGTGTGTGTGTAAATATATATATAATGTGGTATAAGAATTCTTTGAGCACCATTTATTATTAAGCACCGGTGAGCACCGACCAAAATAATGCTTTATACATACAATTTAATTTAATTTTTCTAATAATAATAAGATAAAGATAAATAATGTTTTAATTTGATATGTCGCTGTTATTGATAAAAAGTTAAAAGTTGTAACTATTACCGGTAAAAAGATAAAATGTTGTTGCTATTATTGGTAAAAAGATAAAGTTGTTATACTAATGGATGATAACCTGCTATAACAGGTTTCCAGATCAAAGATTGCTATAATCAGTAAAAAAAAATAATACTAAAGTTGTAACTATTAATGATAGAAAATAAATAATGTGACTATAAACGATAAACTACAAAAAGTTATTGCTATTTTGACATATAACCCATATTTTAAATATCATAATATATTTTCATTCTTATAACTAAGTTATTTTAAAATTTAAAGTAAACTATATTTACCCGCGTATTACGCAGATACTTTAATATTTTGTTATTTATATAAAAGATGATAAAAGAAAAGGTAAATATAAAACTTTTTAAAAAAAATTGTACGATAATTGTAACACCCACATTTCTCGCACAAATGTCACGTCAATACAATACACAATGGCAATAACGCAAGCGTCTCATAATGCACATGTCATAGGGTTAAATGAAATCACTATTAATTTAAACTTTAATACACATAAGTCGACATACATCAAGTCACATGCTGATACAACACATACACACTGAACTAACTGATAATCACTGATTACTGAAAACTAACATAATACTGGTCAAGTGCAGGATACAGATAACAGCTCTAAGGTCTAATAACAGCAGTCAACAAGAACCCACGCCCTCTACTTTGGCGGCTGCTGCTGCTGTGATCCCACTACACGGCTGCCTGAGACACGGAAGACTCGAAAACATAAGCTGGACAGCTCGTGAGTACGCGAGGGTTAGACACTGCAGGTAAGCACATATAACATACACAACACATATATCTCATCACACGTATGCAACTCGATGCATAACACGAATCTCTGCTCAAAAGGGGACGTCGTTCCCCAGCTAACAGGCCGCACACAGCAGCAGTTAGCTACTCAATAGGCACAGGAGCAGCTGACAATATCACTGCTGTATATATACAGTCTCATATCTCATGACTGGTTAGGGACAGTCAGCCTGCGCGATCACATATCGCGCACACCTGCAATTTAAACACATATAGCACGTATAGGGTAGAGAAACTCATACCTGCGCGCTATCACAGTCTCATACACATATATATCACAATCACATAAGCGACTCGAAAGAATGCACGTGCGTTTGAAAAGAACTCGAGTACTCACCGATTACCCGAAACTCGATTGGGAATCCGAAACTCTAATGCGGCTCGGCACGTGATCGGCTAGAACCTGTCACGAATCCCATATATTAACACAAACTCAATAGCCACGCAATTCAAATCAACATAACTATCGCAATCAATATAAACCCGAAACATATTCCCGAACGGACAACTGATCCCCGAAACTCTTATACGGAATTCCTATCGAGACCCGAAATCCCAGATAATTCAACCCGACACTATTCCGAAGGAATTCAAACCAATAACGGCCCAAGATTCCCCCATAAGCCTCAAGTCGGATTTCCCCTGCAGGCTGCGGCTCGCGCCGCGACCAAGCGGTGCTCTGTACCTTGACCTGCGATTTTCATGGCTGCCCAGGAGAATTTCATCTCCCACAATCGATTTTAACAGCAAAGAAGCACCAAACTTATACACATACAACCCATATACTTACAGAAACCAATCCCACATATAATCCATACATATCTCAAGAGTTAGCTACCCAAAATCATGAATTCTTACCTTTGGAAGCTCAAGAACACAAGGAGGAAGATGGTGAAGATGAATTCCACAATTTCACAATCAATTCTGGAATTGAAAGCAGGCTTCTTCAGCTGGAGCTCACACAAACACACACACACTTTCACACTTAGGTTTTCTTTAAAATGAAGGTAAGGAGATAAGAATGAAGGAAGCAACTTCTATATACGTCTTTATTCTCATCCGGTCCCGAACCCATTAAATCCGAACCCAATATCAGTTTTTCATAATTAATATCAAATTGACCCAATTAAATCCACGATCTCAATGATAATAATTATCCACTAATTATTAGCTCGGAGACACATATCACTCAGTTTCGACACGTTAAATCCACGAAACGAAATTTAATTGGAACAACGCAATAATACTAAATAAATGAGCCAATAAATTAAATCCACGTACCAGGCTCAATTTCGGGATGTTACAATAATGATATTATTATTTATCATGACCTATTAATTTTTTATATTTCTAGATATAATGGATAGTAATTATTTTTTAAACTTTATTAGAGTCTTAGATTTTATTGGATTTGATATGATATGAAATTAAAAATAGATTATATTAGATTTGGATAGATATAGTTTAAATATCATTTGTGATTTTTAAAAAATAAATTAACACCTGTCAATTCATGATGATGACACATGACTTCACGAGAATTAATTATATATTATTTTAATATTATTTATAGGTTATAGATAAAGATTTAAAATAAAAAGACATTTAAAACTTTTATCATATAAAATTAATTGAACAATTTATAATATTTTGGTGTTAATCTTAACATAATATTTTTATTTTTTGATTTAAATATTAGATTATTAAGTGCACCACTATCATATCTTTACAATTCATTTTATATTCATATTTTTTAGAATTAATAAAAAAATAAATTTAAATCTGGTTATATTTGATATTAATAAGTAATAATAATAGAAAATTTTAAGAAAAAAAGTAGATTGTAAAATTAATTAAACTAATTTAAATTTTAAAAACTAATAATTTTGCTGAATATTTATTATTGAAAACATATGACATATATGAATGAAAAAATATATCTAATTTGTCAACATTTTATGCTTAATATGATTAATTAAAAAATTTTATGTTATATAATAAATATTTGTTTTCAGATATTAATTATACAAAATAAATTTAATTATAATATGCATGTTTCAAATTTAAAGACAATATATATGTTTTAGACTTTTAATTATTAGTAACCAATTAGTTTAATTGCTTTTAATCTTTTGAATTGAAGTAATTAATTTTAAAAAATAAATTAAGAAGGAAAGATAAAAGATTATTTGTATATTTTTTAATAAATTAAAATTTATTATACAATGGTTCTAAATATGGAAAAAGAGCGGGAAAATGAAAAAGAAATACATTGGTAGAATGACACGTGGCATTGCAATGTTCTCTTTTATTATAATATATAGATAGATAGATGTTACATGATTCACTCGTGTATTAAATGTATTTAAATGCCATAATCTGTTTACGTTCTTAAATTTTAAAATTTTGTTGTCATAATCAGTTTAAAGTGTCGCTGATTGTCAATTAGAAATTGGGTTAAAGTCGTAGAATAGTTGTGTACTTTTTAAAATGTATCGATATGGTACGTGTACTATTTTAATTATTCATATTACATGTGTACTTTCTGAATCGTTCAAATTTAATACGTGTACTACATTTTTAATACCAATATGATACATTTGGTAACCGGTTACTGGCTATACCTGTTAAGAGTGCAATTTTTCTTTTTATTAATGTTCAAATTTCCATAATTGAAGCATCAAATACACTCTCTCGTCCTTGTGATAACCTGGTAGGAGAAATCACACAGTACATCCAAATTCAAACACCTACAGACCTCAGTTTAAATCTCCAATGACGATCTCCACCGTCCAGTTCGAAGAACTGTGTGTTGCGAAGTTTCTCCTCAAATTTTATGCAGATCCAACGATGAACAAGTTCGTACCGACGATTCTCCCACAACTGCGCAAAACTAGACGAAATAACCGTTTATAAAAAAGTAAAGGTATCATATTAACAGTACAAAAAGTACACGTACTATATCGATACACCTTAAAAAGTATAATGCTATTGTACGGCTTTAGCCCTTAGAAATTCGAGCAAAAAGTATTCTAAATTTCTAATGCATGAAAGCCTAATTTTAAGCTATTTATCACTAAATAATAAAAATAAAGCTAAATCATAATGGCTACAATATAATAATCTTCGTATAAACAATATCCTTTAATATTTTAATATTGTTTTAAAACAATATTTAATTTTAAATATTGTTACACATTCTAAATATTATCTTAAACATTCATTTATGATAATTAAATACTATAAATATTTTTGTATTTTATTTACACCAATTTAATTATCTTACTTTATTATTTGGGTAAATTACAATTTTCGTCCATGTGGTTATACACAAATTATGGTTATCGTCCTTTTAATGATTAAATTACGAATTTACGATTACAATACTTATAGTTGGCAATTTATTATGCCTTTGGTCCCTTTGTCCAATATTTTTTTTAAATGACGATTTTGTCCTTTTAATTTTATTTCAGTTTTGGTCCTTGATCAAATTATTTCTTTTATTTCATTTTATTAATAGATTTTTATTCTTTTACTATTTTTTTAATATATTTTTTATTCTTTTATTATATTGTCTAGTTATTACTATTAAAATTCAATTGAAATAAAAGGTTATTCAATATGTTTTATTTATCTATTTATTTGATATTATTATTAATAGTACTAATATTATTATTTTGTTATGATTTAAGTATTTACATGACTAAGTAGTAATCAATGAAAATAACTTGTATATGACTTAATTTAATATGTTGTATTTTTGTTAAGTATTGTTATAAATACTATTATTATCGTTCATACACATTGATTTTAGATATACGTTGAACTATTTATATATTTATTTTTCTAAATGTATATTACTTTTCATTTATAAAAATTGAAACTATTTATGCATTTAATTTATTTATCTATTGTCTTTATTATATGTTACATTCATATAAATACTTATATACTTAATAATTTTTTATCCAAATTAATTTAATTATTTTGTTTTTATCTTAACCAAATATATAAATTTAACGTGTTTTCTATTCTAATTTAGTTGTACCATAAAGTTAATGGTCAGATAAACCTTATACATATAACTTAAGGAAACCCATAATTGTTGTAATCATAACTTAATGATATATATAATTATATCATAAAGTTAAAAAATTAAATTAATTTATACATATAAATATGTAAAGTTTACATATCTTGTTGATTTTAAACTATATTTTTTGTTTAACAAATAGTAAATATATTAAATAAATAGTAAAAAATAAAAAAACTATTAATAAATTAAATAAAAAGAAATAATTTGATCAAGGACCAAAACTGAAATAATAATGAAAGGGCAAAATCGTCATTTTAAAAAAAATATTGGACAAAGGGACCAAAGACATTATAAATTGTCAACTATAGGTACTGTAATCGTAATTTAATCATTAAAAGGACGATAACCATAATTTGTGTATAACCACAGGGACGAAAATTGTAATTTACCCTTATTATTTTTATAACAATATTTTAAGTTAATATATTTTTATAAAACATAATTATTTATTACATAACTCATACAACATGGTTTCATAAACTACTTAAAAATTAAAAAAAAGGAACATGACATAAAAATTAGGGTCAATCATGATAAAACCCATCAACTTTCGTCTTTTTTTTTTGTGATTAAGTCCCAGAACTTTATTCTAATTGTTTAAGTCCCTAAATTATTTTTTTTCTTATTTAAGAGTGTATATTTGACATGTTTGACCGATTACCAAACAAGGATTTTTTTTTTGTTTTTTCACTTGATTAATGTTGCAAAAACCATCACCTTTCCATATTTTAACAATTAAGTCACTAAACTTTTGTTTTATCAGTTGTATTTTACCGGCTACTTCGATAGCCGGTCAAAAATATATATTTTTGAATATGACAAACATAGTTTAGAAATTTAAACAATTGGAAAAAAGTTTACGAACTTATGAAGAGAAATTGATTGGATTTTCTTAATATTAACCATAAAAATTAAATGGAGATTATGATATTTTTAAAGAAAATATAAAAAGGTAATATACAATTATGTTAAGACAGAATTCGTTGGGAGAAATATATAGTGGATTCTAAATATAAAGTAAAAGTTATGATCTAAACAAATATAAAAAAAATAAAAAAGTTAGATGGTGTTATTGTAGATGGACAAAAGAGAGAGAAAAAGGTTGACGGCGTGGAGTCGGTTATTTTGTAATAGCAAAAAAGAAAAAAAAAACACAAAGGTGATTTTTTTAATAGCAGAAAAAACACAAAAAGAAAATAAAATGCATTCACAGTTCATTTTATAATAATATTTTTATTGTTCATGCCTCATTGGTTTTTGTTTTAAGTAAATTTATAATAACATCGATCAAGAAGAGTCAAGACTTTAAGATTGACGGAAATGCTATTTAGGACTTTGGTAAGGGCTTGTAATTTTTTGGGCTGTTAGATAATGAAATTAATTTTAAGCCCAATAAAAGAAAATAAAGGCTGAAAAGCACAATGTGGTATTGGTAGACCGCAAAAGCTAAATAAATCAGAGAGAACACACCTCTTCAATTTATTTACAAGGCCAAAACATTGATCGATCCATGGGTTATCGGTACCACCAAATAAGTATATGCAAAACTTGAGACTTGACAAAAAAATCATCAAACCAAACTAGAACATGTATCATCCGGATCTGCTTCTTAGTTCTAGTTGTTAATTTTTGCTCTTTTTCTACAAAAGTCGAGAAAAATCAAAACTAGTTCATGTACCATCATGTCAGATACTCGTTTCTACTTTTTCTTATTTTCAGTTCTCAGTTTGGCTCGATTTAGTTTGGACCGTTTGCACACCTCTACCACCAAGAAGTAGCAGATAACTAAAACAATCAAAGAGGCCTTTTTATTTTAAAGAATTAAATGCAAAACATTTTTTTAGTGCACTGGACATAGGTTTTTTTTAAACCTTGGAACTCTCTTACATTACAACTTATTTAAATCATTCGATTTTGTTCAATTGTGCTTGTTTTATCAGAGCTTAGTCTGGTAAGGATAAATCATATCAATCAACACTCTTAATTCTATGAAATCCATATCATTTCTTTCCGTTGGATTTCTAATCGGTTTAAAGACAATATGTCATGGTATAAGTGGTGTTTCTCTACTATCGATTAGTGACACCATGCCTTTGTTAAGACTTTGGGTATTTTAGTGTCGGGTTGAAAGGATTTAGTATTCTTCTTTGCATTTTCTTTGTTACGATTTGTTCATGCTTTGGAGGTTAGCTTTATGGCTTTGTGTTTCTGCACCTTGTAGAGAACATCGTTTTGTGTGTATCTTTGATTGACTATTACTATGAATGTTTGAATATTAAATTTAAATGTATACCATACATATCAAAATATTATATGCAACTCTCATTCCCATTTAACGATTTACAAATAATAATAAATATATCATACATACATACATAGATACATACGTGCGCGCACACACACACACACACATATAACTGATTTGATAAAATTTAATTTTACTTCTAAAATTGCATATAGTGAGAAATTATTGTTTATGATGTTTAGTAACTGCAGTATTACTTATTAACAATGATATTGAGATCAAATTTATAACACCATTACGGTCAATAAATTTTTTTCCTATATATATAACATAAAAACGAATATATATATACATTATGTTTTACATAAAAACTACAATTTCAAACTATATTGCTTAAATATATATAAATTTATGTATAAAATTTTAAAAAAATATAATTATTGTTTATGAATTTTTAAAAAGATAGATAAAGAATATTTAAGAAAAATAACTCACTGTCATACGTGTATTAATAAACTAGTTACATAATAAAAGGATCATTACAATCATTAGTTAACTTAGATGTACAGAGAAAGTTTTATTCTTATTTTTTGCTTTGAGATTGTTATCGTGTATGATATGATTGAATTTTGATTTCCTTAATCAGATTTATCAATTTTACATATGGATTAAAAGAAAAAAAATAAATAAGCAAATGGGAAGGAAGGAGGATTTGATAACTAAAAATTGGAGTGAGAGAGTATGAAAAAAATCCGTCGTTTACGCACGAGTAGGTGAAAATGGCGGCCCTAATTTCCCTCCCATTTTAAAACCTGAAAACCAAAAACCGTGTTGAAGTTGAAGTTGAAATTGAAATCGAAATTGAAATTCATTCTAAACCACTCTCAACTCCCTCAAAATAATTTTATTCACAAAACTTTCCCTCCCTCTTCCCATCCACCAATTTCAAACCCTAAAAATTTTCCCCCAATTTCTCCCTTATCATAAACCCTAATCTCTCCCATTCCCACTCCAAGTTTTCCCATGGCTGATGATGATTCTACTACACATACACATACACATACACATACCTTGTCTCCTCCCTCCGAATCACTTCCTTTACCCACACCTGCCATTGAATCCTTCTCTTGCTCTAAACATTCGCCTCTGCCTACACAAACCCTGGATCCACACCCGAGCAGCTCTAGACCTACTCAACTTGATGATTATGCTACCACACCTTCATTTGATCAAATACCCCAACAACACCAGGATTCCATATCATCTGATTCGCACCACCAAGATCAATTCAAATCTTTGATGTCAACCCAAGCGCTCCAGTCTTCTGACCAACCTGTGCTCTCTCCTTCTGTTTCTGTTGCTGTTGCTGAAGCTAATGCTGTTTCTCAGACCTCCAGTCCTCTGGTTGTCGACGATACCTCTAATAATGTTGCCGATGAAACTGATGCCTGGATTTCCTCTAATAGAACTCAGACTGACGCTTACAAGCCCTCCAGTTCTTCCAGTTGGTACGAAGATGTCTACGATAAGCCATCCATGGTGGTATGCCCATATATAAATATACTTGTTTTTGATTTTTGCTGAATTATTTTTTTACCACTATTTGAGGCTTTGAGCTTGATTGACTGTTGCTAATATATTACACTGAAAAATTACATGAATCACTTTGCATCTTCACTGTTACATACATTACCTTCTTTATTGATAGTCCATGATTTGATAGGTTTCGAAGCTACCTTTTATGCTCGAACGAATTAATCCAGTTATCTATTTGTTGATATCAGTTTCATAAATTATGTTGTGCGAGGTTATACTTACTGAAATTTGGTTTAGGCAAACAATCATCCACATGGTGGCAATATTTGATTTGCCTTTTTTTTTTTTTTAAATACATTGATGGCATTATGATCTCTTTTGTTTTATTGCTCACACATATATATTTTTTAGGATGCCCCCATTGCGATGTTTATTTTGTTTAGAAGTTCAGAGATCAACATACCTGTTTGCTCCATGTCTCACAATCTGTTATTGCTAACTGGTTGTGAGATTGAAAAGATTCAACCTGTATTTTGTTTAAGTTAATGCAAGTGTTTTTTTTGGTATGGGCGATTATTGATCTAATTGACTACTACTACTTTTCATTTTTAGTTGAATGTTGCAACTCTTGAATTTTAATTTTGATGGAGTTAATAGTTATGCTTTCTTTTTTCCTGTGAAAATGGAACAGTTATTTTGCATTTGTTGTTTACTTGTTTATAGCTTGAATTTTGATGGTTTGGCTGCTGGAAGTTGTCTCTCTGTGCTTGCCATTTGTGTAAATTTGCATCTACCCAGAACCAACTCCCACTGCTCTTGTTAAAATTGGCTAATGTATCTTCTGAATTTACAGGGTGCAGGGCTTGCCAATCTGGGCAACACTTGTTTTTTTAATGCAGTTTTGCAGTGCTTCACCCACTCTGTGCTACTTGTTCAGGGTCTCTATTCATACAACCATCCGACGCCTTGTGATTGTATGACCTAAGTTCTATTATTATTATTATTATTTTTTTTTTACTCTTTTGCTTTGTTTTAGCACATCACTATTGTGTGAAAATGCCAATTACTCCTATAAGTCGTGTTGTAATTTAATTGGCATATTTGTTAAATTTATTAATTTGAAGTATGGATTTGCAGGTTACAATGAACGGTTCTGTTTGATTTGTGCTTTGCGGGAGCACATTGAACTTTCATTATCACCAACTGGAAAAGTTGTTTCACCTTGGAAATTTGTTGACAATTTGAGTTGTATCCTTTGAAACTTTTTACAAATAACATTTGTGTTTTTTATGTTTTGAACTCTAGTTTTCCCCAATTTTTGATTTACAATCTGTTCTACAATATATTTGTTATTCTTGACCATATGACTTCCAGATTTTTCATCATCATTCCAAAGATTTCAGCAGGAAGATGCTCATGAATTTTTGCAATGCTTTTTGGATAGACTTGAAAGTTCTTTAAGCAATTTAAAAGCAAAGGATGCTGCTTTCATCTCACAAAGTGACAATTTAGTCAAACAAGTCTTTGGAGGTTGTGTTGTTAGCAAAGTAAGGAACTTTGAGTGTTTAACCACACTTGATGATATTCTTATGTTTTTGGATGATACTCCCCTGGAGTTTTAAATTTGATATCCTTATTGCTCATTCTTGTTCTCTGTTTGTGATATGGATTCCAGCTAAGGTGTTGCAACTGCAATCATATATCTGATACCTATGAGCCTTCAGTTGATCTCAGTTTGGAGATTGATGATGCAAACCACCTTTCAACTGCCCTTGAGTCATTTACAAAAGTTGAGCACATTGAAGATGAAGAGATGAAGTTTACTTGTGACCAGTGTAAGGAAAAAGTGTATGTTGAGAAACAGCTTATGCTGGATCAGATTCCACCTATATGTGCTTTCCATTTAAAGAGATTCAAAAACGATGGCTCTTATGTTGAGAAAATTGACAAGCATGTTGAATTTCCTCTGGAATTGGACTTGCAACCCTATACATGTTGCAAGCAGAGTAATGATGTGAGTTCCATTCCTTGATTTTTTATTTCAAAAGTTTTTCTTATATCTATAGCAACTGCTGTTTTTAGTGTTGCTGTTCCAACATTAAAAGGGAAGAAAAGCTTGGTGTTCTTACTGTCTCTCCTTGTACAGGTGGACATGAATTACAAACTATATGCAGTTGTTGTACATGCAGCTTTTACATCTAGCTGTGGTCATTATTATTGTTACATTCGTTCTGCACCTGATATGTGGTATAAGTTTGATGATTCAAAGGTAATAATATATAATATTTTTTACCATTTCTTAAATTTTGTCACATGTTGATTAGTGCTGTTGTCTGAAGAGCAATTAAAATTTGTAATATGGAACCTGACTTTCAACTTTCATTTTTATAGGTTACTAACGTTTCCGAAGCTTGTGTGCTATCGGATGAAGCATACATTCTCTTTTATGCAAGACAAGGCACACCTTGGTTTTCAAACTTTATGGAAACATACAAGCCTTCCTTTGATCCAAACTTATCGAACACTTCACCAAAATCAGTACTGGAGAATGTGGACCACACCTCTATATCTCTTGATCAAGCAAATACTCATTCCCATGATATCAGTGACTCCTTTAGTAGATCGAGAGAGAGCAGAGCAGCGGTTACTGAAGCTAAAGATCAACCTTCTGAATTTGATACTGTAGTGCCGCTCAAACCAATAAAATCCTGTGAACAAAATGCTTCAGATCATGTAGTAAACGAAAAGGCTCCATTGACCCTTAAAGAGTATGGGTCTAACCACAGGCTTGAAGTTGAGAAGAATGCAGGTGTTACTCCAACTAGCAATAATAGGCTTCAGGTCCCTCGTGGTGGAGATAATCACGACAGAGTTTTCTCTGCACATTTTCCTATACCAAATTATTCCCCTGGTGGAAAAACTACATTTCAAATGGAGCAAGTAGTTTCTCCATCGACATCACCAATATCTCCTGGACTTGATCTTTCTGACGATGAGAATTCAGGTGATAACTTGATCCCTATGTTCCTTGCATAAAATATATTATTTTAACGTTCTGATGGTGATACTTGATACCTTGATGATAGTAATATTTTCTTGGAAAAGTTAACAACTAACACAATTGAATGAATGGATATCCAGAAGTGGTTTTTGCTCCAAAGGCTGATCAATTGAAACTTGTGGAGAAAGTCTCATCATGCAAGAGGCAAAGAAACAAGGACGTTGAAAGTTCTGCGAAGCATGAGGCTTTGAGGCAATGTAAGAGAATGCCCGGTGCCAGGGGGAACTTGTTAATGGCAGCCCTTGAGACGTCTGCGGTGAACAAGAGAAGTAAATCACCACCAAGAAAGAAGATGATGAGCAGCAGCAGATCAAGTGACCGCTTTAACCATCATCATGACAAGTCAATCTCCCGTAATTTGGCTACATCAAGTTTTAGGTAACTGAGCAGGGATGTAAGTTATTGTTATGATCATGTTCATAGCTGAGTTTTCCATACTTGCCTTGGATAGATTAAAGTGTTTTAGGTTATAGAGGAATGTTAATGTTAGATCCTTACGTCTCCCTAATTGCTAATGAGAGATTTGTATGTGTGCTTATTTTCTTGGTACAAAGTTTCTTGGTGGCCCATTTGGTCTGGTCCTTTCCACCAATCATACTCTTTCTCATAGAATCCGTTACTCTTTTTATTCAAACAACAATGTAAATTCAAATTTTTACAAACTATTAAACCAAGTTGTGGATATTGATTTTAAGAATGAGAATCAAATAAAACTTCGCCAAATAAGAGATTATTTCACCTAACTGTAAAATGTTCTAAGAAAAATATCAAATAACATATACAGATTGATTCATGAATGAGTTGATAAATATGGAAGAATTATGAAGTTGACAAATAGTCGAGATTTGGTTGTAACAAGTTGAACTTTTATTGAGCAACTTGTTTGTAGCTATCGAGCCGAGCTCGAACTTACATTTTAAAAGCTTCTTTAGTTATCGTATAGTGAGTGTTGTTTGACAATCCATACCTCAGTTAAAACCGAAAGGAAAGGATGATGAAAATTGAAGTTAGAACAAAGTTACAAAAGTGGTCTGGTAAATTTGTTTTTGAGTTTTTTCTAATTATTATGATAAAAAAAATATATTAAATGAGATTGAATTGGGCCAGAAAAGAAAAAAATTATAACGATGGTCAATGATCAGAATGTCATTGGTTTTGATACATTTTGTTATTTTATAGTAGTTTTTTTCAATTCACTTGTGAGCTTGGCACCTCCTAGACTAGAGGATTGATAGAATTTCATAGAGATAGCAATGGCAAGTAGGGATGGCAATGGGGCGGGGCGGGGCGGGGATCTCAGTTCCCGTCCCCATCCCCGCTTCATAATCCTCTCCCCCATCCCCGGCCCCATCCCCGTCGGGGAATGAGTTCCTATTCCCATCCCCGTCCCAATCGGGGATCGGGGATCCCCGTCGGGGAATCGGGTTTTTCAAGCTCCTAAAGATTATTTAAATTTAAAATATAAATAGTAATTTAGTATAAAAATATATGTAAATAAACATTAAAAAAAATTAATTCAAACATATTTGAGGTATTTACATATATAACCTATAATTTGTAATAAAACTAAAACAAAGAAATGAATGCAAAACATTTTTAAAACCAATGAAATGAAAAATAACAATAGTATTTTAAACTATAGAAAAGTCATATACAATGATATTTAATATATTATATAAAATGTAATGAATAATTTACATTGTAAAGTTAAATATATATAATAATTTATATTAAAACATAATTTATAACCGGGGTCGGGTTCGGGGTCGGGGATTAAAGTGTCCCCCATCCCCGCCCCATCCCCATTAATTTAAATCGGGGATTCCCCGTCCCCATCCCCATCCCCGGTCAACTCGGGGATTCCCCGGTCAAATCGGGGTCGAGTTACGGGTTCCCCGTCGGGGTTGGATTTTTTTGCCATGCCTAATGGCAAGGAGGCTAATGGCAATTTCCACAGCAATTGGAGGATTCTATTTATCCAAACCAAGACATGTACGTATAGCGTTGTCCCAGAAAATAAATCTGATAGTAACTTTGATCATCAATACATCACTATGAATTATTAATTTCATAATAACTAATGTCTTTCTAAATATTAAAATAAATATGATTTCTTTATAAGAAAGAAAAAAAAGGCTGAACCTATGATGAAAATAAATATAATTTACTCTTAGATTTATATAAATTAATCATGAAATTTTTTTCATTAAAATTCAATATAATGTCATGATAAGTTTGTTTATATCCCATTAGAAAAGATAAAGCTAATAAACGAGGAATCATGAAAAATGAAAAGCATAATCTCATGAGCTATTGATGATAAGTCATAATAATTTGAAATGAATAGTAACTTTTTGTTTGCCAATTGAATTAAGATATAATATAATATGTAATCTTAAAATTATTTGTTTTGTAATATAAAACATCTAGAAAGTATTACTTAAGAGGATTTAGGTAGGATTTGTAAAAAGAAAAAAAAAAGATAACATCTTAAAATTTATTTTAATAGGCTCTTAATGCCAAATAAACAAGACATAAGCTATAATTCTTGTTTAAGAACAAAATAGATCCAGGATTGGTTTCTTAAATGGATTTATCAATGAATCGAAATTTCTATGAGGGAGAAACTTAGATAATACATAATTAGAAAAAAAAACAAATCACTTTAAGTGGGATAAAATGGTTGAGTTGGATATCCATTTATTTATACATATTTAAATAGTTGGTGGTTAAATAATATATCAAATAAATTAAAAAATTCTCTACTCGATCCATTCCAAAACCCTAACATATTATTTAAAAATTGACTACTATATAACATACAATTGTACTCCGTATCATTTAATTATGATTTCCAACACAACGGTAATTATGTACACAAGTATTTACAACTTTAATTAAGTTATAACCAACAAACATTTATCAAAAACTGACAGCTTATCATTAAAACCAACATAAATATATAATTGATGGTCGTTTATTATGAACCATATTTTAAATTTGTATTATACTTATAATAATAAATAATATTGTATTTTAGATAAATAGTACACGCACAATCGATATCCAGTTAATTCTGTATATGAGAAAATAGTTTTGGTCAAGCCGTTAATTAATTTGATCAATATTTAAATACTTAATATAAATTAAAAACAAAAAGAGAAATTTAATTATTTAGTTGTTGAAAACGTACAGGGAGATGATAGTGAGAGTTCCTAGCTAGCTAGTTAACTGATCAAACGATACCTGGAATTTGATGTATTATATACGATTTATTTTAACAACATTAATTAATTAGTGTAATTAAGTTTAAATTTTAATTTGCAATAACAGGATATATATATATATATATATATATATATATATATATATATATATATATATATATATATATATATATATAGATTTAAGTTCCATTAAGTCCCATATTAGATTGGAGTCCTGGAGTCCATATTAAATGTACATGTTCATCACAATAAAATATTTTATTTCATGCAAAAATGTAATATATAAATGTTCAAAAGTGAGCTATTGTTGAACAATTCACACAATTTGAAATTCATTATGATAAAAATGTTATATTTCATGCAAAAATACAATATGCACATGTTCAAAGTGCATCATCAGATCATATGTGCATATTGTTTAAATATTATAATTTTGCATGATATAGAATTTTTTTTATCGTTATAACTTCAAATGATGTGAACTCGTTAATTGTAATGCACTTTTGAACATGTGTATATTATACTTTTGCATAAAATAAAACATTTTATTGTAATGTATATATATATATATATATATATATATATATATATATATATATATATATATATATATATATATATATATATATATATATATATATATATATATATATATATATAGATGGGATCATTGCAGAACCTAAATTTAGTGTAGAACTGTAGAACCAATATCGTCCATAGATTAGAATAATCTAATGGTCTTGATTAAAAGAGTTAAGTTTGAAATTAGTGAAAAAAAGATTGGTAATAGTGATATTTTAATTCTTGGAGGGGTAAAAAAGGAAAAGATTGGAAATAGCAAAAAGATTGACATTAGCAAAATAAATATCTTTTTTCTTTAAATTAAAATAACATTAATATTATTAATTTTTAAATCAAAAAAATTATACCATAAAAACGAGAATTTTATACTTTTTAAAACGAGACCGGTCATGATATATTTTTTTCGAAAAAATTTTACGTGTTTATTTTTCGTAAAAAAAAATTTCTCAGACCACGATGCAATATATCATGGTGAGATAATGAGATCATTCGATATCGAATGAACACTTTGATATCGTATATTTAACGTCAATGCAACACTACATATACGCTCATTATTAACAGAGCTAAAATAATAGTCACAATTAGTAGTCAAAGTTGGTGGATTTAACGAGAACGGTTATGATATATATTTTTTATTTTTCGTAAAAAAAATTTTACCCAGACCACGATGCAATATATCATGGTGAGATCATGAGATCATTCGATATCGAATGAACACTTTGATATCGTATATTTAACGTCAATGCAACATTGCATATACGTTCATTACTAACAGAGCCAAAATAATAGTCACAATTAGTAGTCAAAGTTGGTGGATTTAACGAGAACGGTTATGATATATATTTTTTATTTTTCGTAAAAAAATTTTACCCAGACCACGATGCAATATATCATGGTGAGATCATGAGATCATTCGATATCGAATGAACAGTTTGATACCGTATATTTAACGTCGATGCAACACTGCATATACGTTCATTATTAACAGAGATAAATAATAGTCAAAATTAGTAGTCAAAGTTGGTGGATTTAACGAGAACGGTCATGAATATATATTTTTGAAAAAAAATTTACGTGTTTATTTTTCGTAAATTTTTTTTACCCATACGACCATTCGATGTCGAATGAACACTTTGATATCGTATATTTAACGTCGATGCAACACTGCATGTCCATTATATATTAAAAGAGTAAAAAAAAAGTCAAAGTGGACAGTCAAACTTGGTAGGCTGCTATTAATTCAATGTTAATTGTATAATTACCATCTTATCCCTAGTGTTATATTATAATCTAATGGTTTAGATTGGTTCTATGGTTCTGCACTAAATTAAGGTTCTGCAATGATCCCAACCCTATATATATATATATATATATATATATATATATATATATATATATATATATATATATATATATATGGTAAATGAACATTAAAATGTGGGAAACAGCAAAGGCACACTACCTTAAAAACATGGTGTAGTTGGGTATATATTTCACAAATGGACCACTATCTGTAGGGTCATGACTCGATCTGGAGGTTTTTATTTTTTATTTTATTTTTTGCATGTGATAAGGCATGCAACTTGAAGCATAGAGAACCCTTGGTGTTGGTAGCCAATGCCTATATATACACGAAACCAGTTTCATACAAATCACAAACAACCTAGCTACTCACACACACCGATCATTCCATCATCATGCTTATTTCCAAACTTTCCTCTCTCATTTTCTTGGTCTTATTAGGTTTGGGCATTAGTGCGGCCAATAGAGCTCTCTTGACTTATGAAGACACCATTCCCATCATTCATGGTGGTTTAGCAGGAGGTGGTGGTGGGGGAGGGGGTAGTGGTGGTGGAGGCGGTGGTGGTTATGGGGCTGATGGGGCTGGATATGGAGGTGGGGCTGGCAAAGGTGGTGGTGCAGGGTATGGTGGTGGAGTGGCAGGAGGCGGAGGCGGAGGCGGTGGTAGTGGTGGGGGAGGAGGAGGTGGTTATGGGGCTGTAGGGGATCATGGGGATGGATATGGAGGCGGGGCTGGCAAAGGTGGTGGTGCGGGATATGGTGGTGGAGTGGCAGGAGGTGGAGGTGGAGGTGGTGGTAATGGAGGAGGTGGTGGTGGTGGAGGAGGAGCGGCAGGTACAGGTTATGGTGCAGGTGAAGGGGGAGGGAGTGGTAGCGGACATGGTGGCGCAGGTGGTTATGGTGGTGGGGTAGCGGGAGGTGGAGGTGGAGGTGGTGGTAATGGTGGAGGCGGTGGAGGAGGAGGAGCACATGGTGGGGGTTACGGTGGAGGAGAAGGAGAAGGTGGTGGGAGTGGTGGTGGATATGGTGGTGCTGGAGGAGTTGGCGGTGGAGGTGGTGGAGGACATGGTGGTGGTGGAGGAGGTGGTATTGGAGGAGCGGGAGGAAGCGGATATGGTAGTGGAGGCGGTGCGGGTGGAGGTGCTGGAGGATCACACAATGGATATAGCGGAGGAGGGGGAGGAGGTACAGGTGGAGGTGGTGGTGGTGTAGGTGGTGAGCATGGAGGTGGTAGTGGGAGTGGAAGCGGTGAAGGAGGTGGGCATGGTGGTGGCTATATCCCATGAATAAAATCAAATGATGGATTATTGTCGAAAATAAATTGTGTTCCTTAATAACACGTACGTACTAAGAAGGATGGATGATTGTAAGAAAGTAGATGCAAGCAAACAAGGGCTGCATCAATTTGTAATCTTATTTACGAATTTAATCAAAGTGTACGTTGGTGCCACTTAATTCGCGTGTTATGGTTGGTAATGTTATTTTATACATGTTTATTACATGCATCACAATCAATCCATAGTGGGTGTAAATGAGCCGAGCTACTCGTGAGCTACTCGAGCTCGACTCGTTAAAAGCTCGAATTAAACGAGCCTAAATTCGATCTCGTTTAATAAACGAGCCGAGCCCGAGCTTCACATATCGAGCTCGCGAGCCTAAACGAGCTTAAACGAGCTTATATATAAATATATTTTTAAATTAATAAATATATAATATATAAATTAAATAAATATAAATATATTGAAATAACAAATTATACATATTATTTGAAAAGACTATTTAAAAACTAATTAAAAAATAAAAATATATAATAAACGAGTCGAGCCCGAGCCGAGCTCGAGCTTTGAAAATTATTCACGAGCCGAGTTCGAGCTTTACATACAAAGCTCGAAACGAGCCGAGCTCGAGCTCGAGCCTGATAATTTTAAACGAGCCGAGCTCGAGCTTAAACGGGCTCGGGCTCGGCTCGGCTCGTTTACACCCCTACTCACCCCTAATCCATACTATGAGTCATGAAGTTAAAGGCAAAGATATAAACAAATGAATCCCAGTTATCTATACCTATTAAATTTTATAATCTCTGGGATACTTTAAAACTTGAATTTTACTTGAATCTTTTTCATTTTAAAAAAAAAAAATTTGTTGATAAAAGACTCAAATATCTTAACTTTTGATATTTTAACTGTATTTTTAAATTAACTTGGTTTGAATATTGTCATAAATGTCTAATTTAATTACCTTAAATTAAATGATAAAGTTAATATTTTTGGTATCTCTAGCTAGCTTGTTACAAGTAATTAATGTAGAATGTGTGCGTATATATATGTATGTATGTACTTGTGTGTCAGTATTAATTGCATGATAATTATAAGAATACATCAATCAAAGCATATTGCAATGCTTACATGTCCATGATCAGGATCATGATCTTTGCACCAACGCCCTAAAACTCTAAAAACGTTACCGGCCACTTTTGTTCATTAATTCGGGTTGAATGGTTGATTAAAATTAAACTTTATGGTTGATTAATGAGATTTGCCAGAAAACTTTATATGTTTGTTTCGACAGCACAATAATTTACGTTTGATTTCTCTAAATAATTTCCAATTACTTAATCTGCAACTGGTTCTAGGATCTTTTTTGAATAAAACTGAAACCGAAATTACAGCTTTTAGAAATTAAAAAATCGAGATTGTGAGATTCTTTTTACATTAGTACTCATGAATAATGACAAATCTTTTAATATTTTACTACCATTTATAATGTCAGGAAACTTCGTCTTTTAATATTTTTATGTTTCATTCTATTCATGGATAAAATAATGTATTTAATATTTTACTACCATTTATAATGTCAGGAAACTTCGTCTTTTAATATTTTTATGTTTCATTCTATTCATGGATAAAATAATGTATTTAAATTAGAGAAAATTATGTAAAAACCATTAAAGTATAATTTTTTTTATTTAAGTTATTTAAACGCTAAAAGCTACAGCTACAACTACTTTTACTAAACACATTTGTAAAAACAAAAAAAACTCAAACTTCTTTAAAAGCTACAACTTGGAGCTACATCCAACCGTCTCATATATATATATATATATATATATATATATATATATATATATATATATATATATATATATATATACACACACACACACACACACACGTGTAATGTTCTCCATTATTATATTGGTAGATTGATTTTTTCTTTTTGTATATATATATGTAGTTGTGCTACAAATACTTGAGAGTCATGCCAAAAATAATGTAACAACAAATAATTTATGCTATCGGTGATTACAATTTTGAACTTGCTATTGTAATCAACATTTTGAACTAGGCCGAGTACGTTAGGATATATGTAATCATTTGTTTGGTTTAATGTTGTATAATTTTACTGTTACGGTTTAGGATTGAATATGTTATGTCTCATTCAGTCATTTGTCGCTTTCATGTGTATATTATCATTCATTTTAGCGTATTTGTTATTATTGTTCTAAATAATATTATATGTATTTTAGAATTCGTCCAATGTGAATTACTGAATTGCGGTCTCTCAAAAATCTATAATCTATAAATATATTTTTTAAAGGGAAAATCATGTCAAAAACCAATGCTGTTTCAGTATTTTTCAAATAAGCCATTATATCAGAAAACGTTTCCACAAAAGTCTCTCGACCTAAAAATGTTTTCGAAAATCACTACATATAAAATGTTTACATAAAAATCCTTTAACTTAATAAAATCTTATGAAAAACTTCTGAAAGACCCTTACAAAATCTCATAAAACAACACAGTTCGTAAAAAATTTCAGGTTGAAGGACTTCTATGGAAATGTTTTTGGTACAGGGACTTAATCGAAAAATATCAAAAATACGTTGGTTTTTTGTATAATTTTTCCTTTTTTAAAAGACAAGTTAATATTTTGAAGTTGAAACCAATGGCGTTTAACTCATGACTTTTTTTTGTAGGATCCCAAGGCTCAATCACTAAACCACACATCTGGAGTTACTATCTTTTTTAAAATATTTTATTCTTATGAAATCTAACTTTTTAGAATGGAAATTTTATTAAGTACTACAAGAGCAACAAAAGCTCAATACTAGCATGGAAAAGTCTACATGAAAGAGATCAAATGTCGAAAAATAAAAATACATATAATTCATTATTCATCAGTAATCCGCAAATAGCATACAAGTTCAACAATCAAATTTTATTAAAAACGCATGGAAAAGCATACAAGTTAAACACTCTCCCTTACAAACGGACCTTAATGTTTTCTAAAAAGAGTTTATTTTCTTAAAACAAAAAGATAAAACTCTAAAAGCTGATCGTTCAAACCATCATAATTATCCATTTTACCCATATCAAATAGCTTTAATTAATTTATAATATATTAATGTAATTCTCGTTGATCTATTAAATGATTTTACTTGGAATTAAAATAAGTATGAAATTATGGAATGCATAATTATAAAGTGGTTTGTGTAGGAAATTAGTACTAGGACCAATTAACATCACGTGCAGCATGGGCCACTGCATAGACCCCCTAAATTTTTGGGGCCTCCATTTTAAAATAAAACTATTAGCCCAAGTTGAAAATCCTAATGTCTATGTAAAACATGAGTCTTTTTTGTCTGTTTAACAGAAGCGACCAAGAAACAAAAGTGATTGAGTGTGAAAACCAATTGGGGCGTAAAAATTGATATAGAACGTGACAATGTGTCACTCGATTAGATCAGCTGAAATCAAGCAAATCAATTGGGCAACGAAATGGCCGACGTTATCGTCGATCTCAATCTCATGATCCCGTCTTTAATGTTCAAATCAAGGTATGTAAAACTAAATAAGTAAATAACAATCGATACTCTAATTGATATACTGTCAGGAAACAAAATTAACATCTCATATCAATTTTAATCAAAATATGATAATCGATACATAAATTGTTGATTTGAGATTTTGGATTATGATTTTTGAGGTCTAGAGTTTTTGCCCCTTTTTGCTTGCTGACTTGGAAGTTGTAACTTGGCATCTGACAATCTCACAGTCACTCTTGGTAATTTTCTGACTTTTAGTGTACACTTTTAAATTTTTTAAAGGACCTATTTATAATTATTGTACGGGGCCTCCGAACTTTGAGAGACGTCGTAGAAATTACCTATTGTACGCTAACAATTGTCAGCGAGTGAAACTAAAATAAAAGATGTATGCAAAAGATTTATAAATGCAATAAGATTGAAGAAATAATACAATAGTAATTTAAACTATAGGAAAATCATTGATATTTAATATATTATAAAGTTAAATATACATAATAAATTATATCAAAACATAAAATATAATCAGGGTCGGAGATTAAAGTGTCTTCCATCTTCACCTCATCCCCGTTATTTTAAATAAAGGATTCTCTGGTCAAATAGGGATTAATCCCACGGGTTTCCAATCGGGGATGAGTTTTTTTTTGTTGCTAAACCTAATAGATTCATAAGAAAATAGACGCAAACCAATTAAATTCCAAAGATGTCCATGAAATGACTTTGTTTTAGCAATCCCAATCAGAAAAGTAACGAGACGTTGAAATATCACTTGATACGAATATGATAAGAAATGATAAAATAGTGATCGATTAGGTTTAGCTTTTGAAAAGAATTTCAAACATCTCCACCCACAAATTAAGACGGCAGGTGCATATATGGTGCAATGATTGCAACACTTAACGAATGTCGGAATGAACCCAAACACAACAAGCTAGTGGAAAGATGGAGAATAGATATTATTAGATGGTGGCATGCAACCACATATATATATATATATATATATATATATATATATATATATATATATATATATATATATATATATATATATATATATATATATATATATATATATATATATATATAGGTCGAGATCCATGGAAAACTATATTAGACTGGAAAACTGGAAAACCATATCAAATGCATATGTTCATTATGATAAAATGTTAAATTTCATCTAAACTATAATATATATATGTTCAAAATTGCATTATGATTAACTAATTCATATCATCTACATGTTCGTTAAGACAAAATGTTTAATTTCATGCAAAAATGCGTAATATACACATGTTCATGCATATTGCACATTTGAACATGTGCATATTGTTATTTTGCATGAAATGGAACATTTTGTCATAATAAACATGTATATTATGTGAACTAGTCAATAATAATGCACATTTGAACATATGTATATTGTAGTTGTGCATTAAATTTAACATTTTACCGTAATGAACATGTGCATTTAATATGGTTTTCCAGTTTTCCAGTCAAAGATGGTTTTCCATA